>CP139504.1:172111115-172343615 GCA_021014915.2 Artemisia tridentata subsp. tridentata
GGACACATCATATAGACTAGAGTAGTTTACATATCATCAGTAACATCATCATCATGTCAGGCCATGCACGGGTTTGTGTGATTTTCATTAACGTATGTTTAATTATTTAATTAAGGTTACCACTCAGTCATTACTACTAACATTATACCCGACACTCCCTACTATAATCCTAACATATTTTCATGCTAATTATAATGATATAAAGATTATATTATTACTTTACCCGGTGTTTTTAAATCAATTGCTACATTTTCCGTTAAGAGCTTATAACTCCGTCGGTTTGCGATATTTCAACCCGATAATCATTCTAACACCCGATTCTAGCAAGGAATATGATTTTACAATTTTTACAACTTCTTCGTATTTTATTTTACCTCGTCACGATTTATTTCTAGTTAACTCGGTACCCGATAACACCTAATGTATACACAAACTAAACAAATTCATCCAACATTTAGACAAGATCTTTAATTAGGCCATTCCTTCCCCATTTTTCTTCCACATGCCGCCCCCTAGCACCCTAACTCTCCATTTTCAAACTTGATTAGTATGGCATGCATTTATGGTTCAATAATTCTTGTCTTTGATTTAATTTCACAAACATACATACATACACTTACCAACTAGCAAAATAGATCAAGAAACTCTCTCATTTCCTCTCCTACGTTCGGCCAAGATAAGAACACCAAGAAGAAACCATAATTTTTCCAAGATCAAGTCATAATCAAGGCTCATTTACACTCCTTGTTAGGGTTTTGTGATAAAATCCCTAGATTTCTTACATATTTCTCATCAAATCATCTCAAATCTTCAAGTAAGCTTCAAGAACATCTTTTAATCTTTTCATAGTTTCATTTGTTACATTTTCAAGTTATATTAGTAGCTAGTTATGCAAACATTCATGTTAAACATACCACTTGTTACACATTTTCTTTATGAACATAGATCTATGGATTTTTAGTGTGATCATCATGAGATCCACCATTTTTGGTGATGTTTAGGACACCATGACATCCTAAGAAGGTGTATGGTAGGATTAGATAGGTTGTGGTGTTGATTTGAAGTGGTTTGATTAAATTTTGAACTAGTCTTGAACCTTAAACATTGATTTTCCAACAATAGAAATAGCTACTGTCCAAAAATGTGTAATCTGGAAAACTCAGTAACTCAAGGGATAATTTGGCCTTCATATTCAGAAAATAATTTCAAAAACGAAACCGTGGCCGCAAGAATGAGTAAAAACCGACTTACGACGAGAAAGTTATGATTTTTCAAAGTTTGACGACAAAAACTAAAATCCTGAAAATTTAGTTGCTTATCGCCGAGATTCAAAGGACAAAACGAGGTGTTAGACGTGATCTAGAGGAGCTGGCCTACTGAGATTATGTTAGTTCATGTTTATACGAAGCCGTGGATATAAAGAACGTAGAAAACGAACTTATAACGACCGAGATACACGCGTTTGAAACCCGACAAACCATATATTATTTTGACAGCCCTAATAGAAATATATTCTAAGAATAAAAACTAGTGTTTTTACAAGACATACCATTGATAGCCGATTTTCTAATTGACCGAGGCGCGTATGATCAAAAGTTAAATAACGCGACATTAAGTCATTGTTACAAGGTTTTCAAAAACGTCGAGTTTAATCACTAACGTTTAATGAGCACACTTCTATGACTAGTTTTGCAAAGTCACTTGGTTATATATTTTCACAAGTTAAGAAAAATATTAAACTACGACGAAAACATTATCTTTGCCGATAGAACATCAAACGAGGATCGTGGAATATCATTTCAACATATTGGCACGAAAAGTAGTTTACAACTTAACGAGACGTCAAAAATGTATTTTCGACGATAAACGTTATTTTCAAAATTAACGAGTGGTATCGATAACATACGTATTTGCGTGTGTAACATTGTATCATTGCTTACCTTAGATTATATCATTCATAATAGGTCGCAGTTAGAGACCGAGCCTCATTTCATCATATCCACTATAGCTATTGTTGCTATCATATCAGGTGAGTTTTTCTAGCCCCGCTTTCAATTGTTTACATAATTTCTAAACTCTCAGGGGAGAATACATTGCACCATTTTTCATATGGACCAAAGTATCAACTCATTTACATTGCTTAAGTTACATCATTGCCCAGATTAACGTCCCCTTTATTATCATGAACCGTTAATTGTGAGCAAGCGAGACTGAGTGAATAGATCTATTGAGGGTGACTCCTCCGTTCGGGTTGGTAGCGCCAACTTGTCAAACGAACGCATTTCATTTGATCCATATCAAAGTGTCTGGCAAAACACTCAGTTGGGGCATTTCATTTCAGTCTTGCTTCGGGGTCATGAGCTTAAGAGCTAATGTATCATTTTTATGTGGCATTGTTTTGTCATACACTTTATACTTGTGGTTACCGTAGAAGAATTTCATTTACATAATCCTATGAACTCACCAACATTATTGTTGACCATTTTTAGCAATGTATTTTCAGGTAAATAAGGTATCGCATGTTGGCTTGCATATGTGCATACCATGGAGTCGCGGTGACGACGCGCCTCACTTTATTTTTATGCACTTACTTGTCGTTTGATTTGTACGAACTTGATTTCCGCAAACTTGAAACACCTTTTGGGACCTTGTTTTGTAAACTCTGAATATTTTAAATGATCAAACGATATATTTTCTAAACGACACTTTAGGTAGTTCAATATAACTGTAACTATGGTGCTATGATCAGTCGCGCCCTCGAATGCTTCATTCCGCTGCAAGTCATGTAATTTGGGGGTGTGACAGATTGGTATCAGAGCAAAGGTTATAGCGAACTAGGTTATCCTTAATACCTTAGACTATAACTACACCATCATAGCATCCCATCATTGTAGCATAAGTGCATATTCATTATATCGCATGTATAATGAATGCGATTTCATACATATGTCATTTCATCATAACTTGCATTATGTAAATGCTTATTTGCTTTTATTTCGCATCGATTGTCACAGAGATGTCTTCAGACTCGCACCCTATTGTTATTTCCTCGGACTCTGAGTCAGATGAGATTTCCTCACTACCCTCCATTATACTAGAGTCGGTTACATCATCCTCACTACCCACTATCATTCTATCATCAGTGGAGCCTACTCCACAGACATCACCTGTGTTATCTGAGACCGAGACAGAACCCTTTGAGGAGGGGGAGGTCGCGCCTACACCACCTGTGTCGCCACCGATTCATCGTGGGCCTGTAGTTATTCCAGTTATCCAGCCAGGAGAGTTTATACCCTATGGTCAGATTTACCGAGTACGTCCAGATGGACCGCGCATGAAGCGCACCGCTGCTAAGCGAGTTTGTCGTCCTATGGTCAGATCATCAGCTGCATTTGTATCCTTACCACCACCATCATCATTTGCTTTAGGTAGCCATCCCATTGTGCCTACTAGATCCCATTCACTCAGACGTCGTGCGACTGCACAAAAGAGAGTTGCTTTTCGTACACCATTGTCACCATCATCACCATTACCATCCCTATCATCATTGTCTCCATCATTACCATCCCTACCAGTATCTATGGCACTATTAGCACCAGTTCATCCCAGGGATCCTACTTCTATGTCAGACCTACCGCTCAAGAAGTGGGCACGTCTTGACATTCCATCACCAGATACTACAGATACTACAGAGACTGTACCACCCAGCAGATTCGAGGTTGGTGAGAGTTCGAGAGCTGCTACTAACAGGGCATTAGGCCATATAGAGGAGATACCAGTGAGCCGGATTGAGGCTATAGAGGAGGAGGTTGAGGGACTGGTAATAGGCAAAGTTTCCATAGATGTTTCATACCAGGGATTGGAGGCCCGACAGTTAGAGAGTTCTGAGCGTATCACCCAGTTGAGGCAGGAGGTGCCTGAGTTGTTCGATAGGGCACATATGTAACAGGATGAGCATCACCGCCAGGCCGGTGAGTTAGCTTCAGTTCAGGCTAGGATTTCTGCATCAAAGACTAGGGAGACTGATCTTCAGCTTCGAGTTCAGCACTTAGAGGAGATTGTTGTTGCTATGACTAGAGATCTTTAGAGGATTAGTCGTCGACTAGGTAGAGCACCAGGGGGTGCCTAGTGTTAGACTGTTATCATGTAGCTTGTACTATTATTTTCCTAGTCCCGGGGTGTGGGACATAGTTTAGAACTTGTTTTCTTTTGCTTGTAGTACAAAAAAATATATCAAGTGTAACTCTCCTATGCAGGATTTGTTGTGCTATTTTATGATATCGGTCTGCATTAACTGAAATTTTCATGTATTATATTCATGTCGTTGTGATTATATTTTTGATATTTCATGGTTGTTTTTCATTGTGATTTCATTTGTATTTATACATGTTGTGGTTGTATTTATACATGGTGTGGATGTATATACATGTTGTGGTTGTATATATTGTGTATGATGATCGTTTCTATTGTGAGTTCTCATTGTGTTGTCATTTGTGATTGTGAAGAATCATGCCACCCAAAAGAGCTACTACCGCTATGACGCCCGCTGAGATCAAAAAGCTTGTTGCCGACAGTATAGAGGCAGCATTAGTGACTGAAAGAGCTGCTGTAGCTGCAGCCGCTGCTGAAGCCGCTTCTCGGGCAGAAACTGAAGAAGCTACCAATGGTATTAATAGACGTAAATGTACGTACAAGGACTTCAAGAGTGGAGATCCACCAAAATTCAAAGGCACTGAAGGGGCCACTGCCATGATTCGTTGGTTCGAGAAGATAGAGTCTTTGTTTCTCCTACGCAACTGTCCAAAGGAGTGCAAAGTAAAGTTTGCTACTAGTACACTTGTTGAGGAAGCTATGTCGTGGTGGAATTCGTATGCAAAGCCCATGGGAATGGAGAATGCTCACAAGCTTACATGGGATGAGTTCAAGAAGTTGTTAACTAAAAAGTTTTGTCCACGCACGGAAGTAAAGAAATTGGAGACAGAGTTTTATGAGCTAGTGACAGTAGGAAATGATATCGAGACATATATCAGGAGGTTTCAGGAGTTAGCCGCATTATGTCCGACTATGGTTCCAGAAAATGAGAAGCTGTTAGAAAATTTCATTGGTGGACTACCCAACAACATCCGTGGAGATGTGATTTCTTTTGACCCGCAAACATTGGACGAGGCAATCAGAATGTCTCAGAAACTCATGGCTCAGATAGTGAAGAAAGGAACTACTTCAAACAACAACAACAGCAACACCAACAGTAACCATAACTACAACAAAAATTCCAACAACTACCGAAACAACAACTATAACAGTAACAGAATCAATTCCAATAATAACAACAACAACAAAAGGCATTGGGACAACAATCAAAGTGGAAACACTACTCAATCACCACCCAAGAGACAAGAAACTGCAAAGGCATATGCTGTAAGTTCAGCTGAGAAGAGAGGTTACAATGGTACTTTACCCAAGTGCAACAAATGTCAAACCCATCATAACCCTGGAAATTGTCCAAATCCGTGTGGTAACTGCAAGAAGGTTGGTCATTCGACCAGAGATTGCAAGGTTCCGTTTGTGGTTGATAATCAGAAACCCCCAGTAACATGTTTTGGTTGTGGAGAAGTAGGACACTTCAAGAATAAATGTCCAAAAGGAAAGAATCAGGGAAACAATAACCAAGGTGGAACAGCTAGACGAAGAGCTTATGTCCTTAGAGGTGAAGATGTCAGGGAGGACCCAAATGTCGTTACGGGTACGTTCCTCGTCAATAATCGTTTTCCATCCATTTTATTTGATTCAGGAGCCGATAGAAGTTTTGTTTCTACTGCATTTGCACCTTTACTCAACATTGAACCAACCACATTAGACACTCCTTATCACATTGAACTAGCTAACGGTAGTTTAGTTGGCACAAACACCATCATTCGTGGTTGCACTCTCAACTTTCTAAACCACCCATTCAATATAGATCTCATGCCCGTAGAACTTGGAAGTTTCGACATTGTTATCGGTATGCATTGGTTATCTCGATATCATGTATGGATCATTTGTGAAGAAAAAGTTGTTCATCTTCCTTACGACGGCGAAACATTGGTCATTCGTGGTGAACGAAGTAGGACTAGACTCAGTATCATCTCATGCATTAAAATAGAGAAAAACATAAAGAAGGGTTGTTATGCATTCTTGGCTCATATCACAGAAAAGAAGTCGAAGGAGAAGCGACTTGAAGATGTACCAACTGTTAGAGATTTTCCAGAAGTCTTTCCTGAAGACTTACCAGGACTTCCACCTACTCGCGAAGTAGAATTTCAGATTGACTTAGTGCCAGGAGATGCACCAGTTGCGCGAGCAGCTTATCGACTCGCACCTTCAGGAATGCAAGAGTTGTCTAACCAATTACAAGAACTCTTGGACAAAGGATTCATTAGGACAAGTTCCTCGCCTTGGGGAGCACCAGTCTTGTTTGTAAAGAAGAAGGATGGATTTTTCAGAATGTGTATCGACTATCGAGAGTTAAACAAGTTAACGGTAAAGAATCGTTATCCACTTCCCAGGATCGACGATTTGTTCGATCAATTGCAAGGTTCCAGTTATTACTCCAAGATCGATCTGAGATCAGGTTACCATCAGCTTAGAGTTTGGGAGGATGATATCCCCAAGACAGCATTTAGAACTCGGTATGGTCATTATGAGTTTCAGGTAATGCCGTTCAGACTGACCAACGCACCAGTTGTGTTCATGGATCTCATGAACAGGGTGTGCAAGCCATATCTGGATAAGTTCGTGATTGTATTCATTGACGATATCTTGATCTACTCGAAGAGTGAAGAAGAGCACCGAGAACACCTTAGAACGATCTTAGAACTGCTTAGGCAGGAGAAGTTGTATGCCAAATTTTCGAAGTGTGATTTTTGGATCCGAAGAGTACAATTCCTTGGTCATGTCATTGATAGTCAAGGACTACAGGTTGATCCTACAAAGATCGAGGCTGTTAAGGATTGGGCGACGCCCAAGACCCCCACAGAAATTCGTCAATTTTTCGGACTTGCCGGATATTATAGAAGGTTCATTGAAGGGTTTTCTAAGATAGCTAAGCCATTGACCAAGTTGACACAAAAGAACCAGAAGTACGAATGGGGAAAGAAACAAGAGACCGCTTTTCAGTTATTGAAGCAGAAGCTTTGCAGCGCGCCAGTTTTGGCACTACCAGAATGGATTGAAAACTTCGTGGTATATTGTGATACTTCACATAAAGGACTAGGAGCAGTGTTAATGCAGAACGAGAAGGTGATAGCTTATGCATCTCGACAGCTTAAGATACATGAGAAGAATTATACCACACACGACTTAGAGTTGGGTGCAGTGGTTTTTGCACTCAAGATTTGGAGGCACTATCTTTATGGAACTAAGTGTGTAGTGTTCACAGACCATAAGAGCTTACAGTATATATACTTGATCAGAAGGAACTCAATATGAGGCAACGTCGTTGGTTGGAACTGCTTAGTGATTACGACTGTGAGATTCGATATCACCCGGGAAAAGCCAATGTAGTGGCAGATGCACTCAGCCGGAAAGAGAGACTCAAGCCTTTGAGAGTCAGATCATTGGGAATGACGATCATTTCGCCACTACCATAAAAAATCCTTAAGGCTCAAGTCGAAGCACTCAAGGAAGAAAACCTACCAAGTGAGACACTCAAAAGAATGCAAGAGAATGCAAACGGTTTAGTAAGGAGATCAGACGGAACATTATGCTTCAAGGATAGAAGCTGGATACCTCTCTATGGTGGAATACGAGAGTTGATCATGCACGAATCGCACAAGTCAAAGTACTCCGTTCACCCAGGTTCTGATAAGATGTATCAGGATCTCAAGAAGCTTTATTGGTGGCCGAATATGAAAGCAGAGATAGCTACGTATGTCAGTAAATGTCTTACTTGTGCTAAAGTAAAAGCCGAGTACCAGAAGCCATCAGGATTACTCTAGCAACCGGAAATTCCACAGTGGAAATGGGAACGCATTACAATGGACTTCGTCACTAAACTTCCCAAGACAACAGGCGGTTACAATGCTATTTGGGTAATCGTTGATCGTCTCACCAAATCAGCCCATTTCATTCCAATCAGAGAGACTTATTCCATGGATTAGCTCACCAGACTTTACGTCAAGGAGATAGTCTCAAGGCACGGAGCACCAATTTCCATCATTTCCGACCGAGACAGTCGCTTTACTTCAAACTTCTGGCAATCATTGCAAGATTCATTTGGGACTAAATTAGACATGAGCACTGCCTACCATCCTCAGACTGATGGTCAGAGCGAGAGAACAATTCAAACATTGGAAGACATGCTCAGGGCGTGTGTGATTGATTTAGGAAATGGTTGGGCTAACCATTTGCCATTGATCGAGTTCTCTTATAATAACAGCTATCACACGAGCATAAAGGCAGCACCATTCGAGGCACTCTATGGTCGCAAGTGCCGGTCCCCAGTTTGTTGGGCCGAAGTGGGTGATGTACAACTCACTGGTCCATAGTTGGTCAGAGAAACAACAGAAAAGATAATTCAGATTCAAGAAAGACTCCAAACAGCCAGAAGCCGACAGAAAAGTTACGCCGATGTTCGACGCAAACCATTAGAATTTCAGGTTGGAGACAAAGTCATGTTGAAGGTCTCGCCTTGGAAGGGCGTGATACGATTTGGGAAACACGGGAAGTTGAACCCGAGATACATTGGGCCGTTCAAGATTCTGGAAAGAATTGGTCCGGTAGCTTACAGGCTAGAGCTTCCGTCAGAGCTCAGAAGTGTACATAACACGTTTCACGTCTCAAACCTCAAGAAATGTCTTTCAGACGAAACACTCGTGATTCCATTGGAAGAAATTCAGCTCGACGATAAGCTTAACTTTGTGGAAGAGCCAGCAGAAATCATGGACCGTGAGGTCAAACAGTTGAAGCAGAGCAGAATTCCTATCGTTAAAGTTCGCTGGAATTCTTGAAGAGGTCCTGAGTTTACATGGGAAAGAGAAGACCAGATGCGACTCAAGTACCCACATCTTTTCACCGAGTCCACTCCAGAGACCAACACCAACTGAATTCAGGGACTGAATACCTTTTTGGGTGGGCGACTGTGACAAATCACAATTTCAGGTCATTTTCCAAACCTCGACAATTTACTATTCACAAGTACTATTCATCATTTACTATTCACCGATCACTATTCATCATTTTTGAAGTCAGTTTGAGACTTTGAAAAGTTTTCAAAAATTTTACTAATCATGAAACACTATTCATTCCTGGAGGGAAACCACTATTTATGATTTCCATTCATCATTACGTAAACTAGGTTTACGGGTATTCAAATGCGCGTAACCAGTAAGGTTTAGCTGCGTATTCATGCATCATCAGTAAGGAAACGTCATATAGACTAGAGTAGTCTACATATCATCAGTAACATCATCATCATGTCAGGTTATGCACGGGTTTGTGTGATTTTTATTAACGTATGTTTAATTATTTAATTAACGTTACCACTCAGTCATTACTACTAACATTATACCCGACACTCCCGACTATAATCCTAACATATTTTCATGCTAATTATAATGATATAAAGATTATATTATTACTTTACCCGGTGTTTTTAAATCAATTGCTACATTTTCCGTTAAGAGCTTATAACTCCGTCGGTTTGCGATATTTCAACCCGATAATCATTCTAACACCCGATTCTTGCAAGGAATATGATTTTACAATTTTTACAACTTCTTCGTATTTTATTTTACCTCGTCACGATTTATTTCTAGTTAACTCGGTACCCCATAACACCTAATGTATACACAAACTAAACAAATTCATCCAACATTTAGACAAGATCTTTAATTAGGCCATTCCTTCCCCATTTTTCTTCCACATGCCGCCCCCTAGCACCCTAACTCTCCATTTTCAAACTTGATTAGTATGGCATGCATTTATGGTTCAATAATTCTTGTCTTTGATTTAATTTCACAAACATACATACATACACTTACCAACTAGCAAAATAGATCAAGAAACTCTCTCATTTCCTCTCCTAGGTTCGGCCAAGATAAGAACACCAAGAAGAAACCATAATTTTTCCAAGATCAAGTCATAATCAAGGCTCATTTACACTCCTTGTTAGGGTTTTGTGATAAAATCCCTAGATTTCTTACATATTTCTCATCAAATCATCTCAAATCTTCAAGTAAGCTTCAAGAACATCTTTTAATCTTTTCATACTTTCATTTGTTATATTTTCAAGTTATATTAGTAGCTAGTTATGCAAATATTCATGTTAAACATACCACTTGTTACACATTTTCTTTATAAACATAGATCTATGGATTTTTAGTGTGATCATCATGAGATCCACCATTGTTGGTGATGTTTAGGACCCCATGACACCCTAAGAAGGTGTATGGTAAGATTAGATAGGTTGTGGTGTTGATTTGAAGTGGTTTGATTAAGTTTTGAACTAGTCTTGAACCTTAAACATTGATTTTTCAACAATAGAAATAGCTACTTTCAAAAAACGTGTAATCTGGAAAACTCAGTAACTCAAAAGATATTTTGGCCTTCATATTCAGAAAATAATTTCAAAAACGAAACCGTGGCCACAAGAATGAGTAAAAACCGACTTACAACGAGAAAGTTATGATTTTTCAAAGTTAGACGACGAAAACTAAAATCCTGAAAATTTAGTTGCTGATCGCCGAGATTCAAAGGACAAAACGAGGCGTTAGACGTGATCTAGAGGAGCCGACCTACTGAGATTATGTTATTTCATGTTTAAACGAAGCCGTGGATATAAAGAACGTAGAAAACGAACTTATAACGACCGAGATACACGCGTTTGAAACCCGACAAACCATATATTATTTTGACAGCCCTAATAAGTATAAAAACTAGTGTTTTTATAAGACATACCATTGATAGTCGATTTTCTAATAGACTGAGGCGCGTATGATCAAAAGTTAAATAACGCGACATGAAGACATTGTTACAAGGTTTTCAAAAACGTCGAGTTTAATCACTAGCGTTTAATGAGCACACTTCTATGACTAGTTTTGCAAAGTCATTTGGTTATATATTTTCACAAGTTAAGAAAAATATTAAACTACGACGAAAACATTATATTTGCCGACAGAACACCAAATGAGGATCGTGGAGTATCATTTCAACATATTGGCACGAAAAGTAGTTTACAACTTAACGAGACTTCAAAAATGTATTTTCGACGATAAACGTTATTTTCAAAATTAACGAGTGGTATCGATAACATACGTATTTGCGTGTGTAACATTGTATCGTTGCTTACCTTAGATCTTATCATTCATAATAGGTCGCGGTTAGAGACCGAGCCTCATTTCATCATATCTACTATCGTTATTGTTGCTATCATATCAGGTGAGTTTTCATAGCCCCGCTTTCAATTGTTTACATAATTTCTAAACTCTCGGGGGAGAATACATTGCACCATTTTTCATACGGACCAAAGTATCAACTCATTTACATTGCTTAAGTTACATCATTGCCCAGATTAAAGTCCCCTTTATTATCATGAACCGTTAATTGTGAGCAAGCGAGATTGAGTGAATAGATCTATTGAGGGTGACTCCTCCGTTCGGGTTGGTAGCGCCAATTTGTCAAACGAACGCATTTCATTTGATCCATATCAGAGTGTCTGGCAAAACACTCAGTTGGGGCATTTCATTTCAGTCTAGCTTCGGGGTCATGAGCTTAAGAGCTAATGTATCATTTTTATGTGGCATTGTTTTGTCATACACTTTATACTTGTGGTTACCGTAGAAGCATTTCATTTACATAAACCTATGAACTCACCAACATTATTGTTGACCATTTTTAGCAATGTATTTTTAGGTAAATAAGGTATCGCATGTTGGCTTGCATATGGGCATACCATGGAGTCGCGGTGACGACGCGTCTCACTTTATTTTTATGCACTTACTTGTCATTTGATTTGTATGAACTTGATTTCCGCAAACTTGAAATACCTTTTGGGACCTTGTTTTGTAAACTCTGAATATTTTAAATGATCAAACGATGTATTTTCTAAACGACACTTTAGGTCGTTCAATATAACTATAACTGTGGTGCTATGATCAGTCGCACCCTCGAATGCTTCATTCCGCTGCAAGTCATGTAATTTGGGGGTGTGACACTCTTGCCACCTTATAAAATGTTTTGCTAATTACTGTATAAATCTGTTTTGTTACCATTTTACAATCTACTTTACAACTATCCTATAAACTACATTTGCTATCGCCCCACAAATTGTATTACTCCTTTGATAACTATCTTGACCGTTATTTTATAAACAAAACGATTAATACTATTAAACTTTAAGAAACATAATGTTACTTTGACTAAACCGAGCATTACATCATTAGTCCTCAATTATACATAGCCTGGCCACCTATGTCTAATTCCGAAAGAATCATGTTATGATTGGAATAGTCACCCTTAAACCTTACCTAAAAATAAACATTTGATGGGCAAAAGTTATAAGTCATTCATTGGCACTCGCCTCAAAAAGCCCCGTAACCAAGTAAACTTTTAACTCAACCCTGTCTTGAAAAGCTAGCCTCATTTCATACCATGTTTCCGAGCCAACAAAGTCGAATTCCTATCGTCAAGGTCCGCTGGCATTCTCAACGAGGTCCCGAGTTCACTTGGGAACGAGAAGACCAGATCTGTCAAATGTATCCGCACCCCTTCACCGACACCACTCCAACGACCAACACTGACTGAATCTCGCGGACGAGATTCCTTTTATGGGTGGTAGACTATAACAAAACAAAATTTTCCACGTCAACATTTAATTCTAAACTCTAAATAATTACTATGAAATTTACAAGAATACTTTTTACGTATAACTTTTTAGTTAAATAAACGTAAAACTAGGAACAACCCCCTTGTACACTAGGACTTAGGCTATATTTAGTCCACAACATTCCAACACCTTGCTCCTACTCCGGTTCAAAATTTTAAACCCTAAAACAATTTCATTTTCTTTATTTACTTACGATTGTTAATTTAACAAACGCTATTCGCAATTTAAATTTAACACCCGATATACCAATACTCCTAACGATTATTTTAACACATTTTTATACTTCCTAAATTATTACCAAAGTTTCAAAAATATTTTCTTACGCCTAATGTAATTTCTTTATTTCTCACGTTTAATTACGTATAACTTATGTTAATCACCAAACCAATAACCATACCTATTTCTAATACCCAATACATACAATATATACACTTTTGTACCAAATCAACTCTTCTACTCCTAATATTAACCATGTGCCGCCCCCCCTCTTGTTCTATAATAATTACTAGACAATGTATACTTCCATTAATTACCAACATTTAAACTCAAAACATGGAAACATAAGACCAAGTTTACGGTGGCTTGACCACCAATTTGTCCTCCCCTACCAACATTCGGCCACAACCAATAAACACATAGCCATGATGTATTTTGACCTACTATTGCTCCCTTGAAAGTCTAGTATAAATAAATACATACATATCCTTAGTAACTAGCTTAAAGAGAAAAAAAATTCCATCACTCATTCACACACACAATTCGATCCACTCAAGGGAGCAAGGGAAGAAGAAAACTTGTTTGGTTAAAGATCAAGTATCATTAGGACATACTAGTAATGGTTTTAGAAGCACTAATCTTGGGTTTATCAAGTATATTGCCTTCTCATCACATTAATATCCCTAAGTAAGTAACACTTTATATTGATAAATTTCATACTCTTCACATCATGATGTTAGTTCAAGTTGCATATACTTATTTATCACTTTGTACATGTTAATAAAGCTTTATAACCACAATAATCTCTTAACTAATGGCTATGTCTTAAAACAAAAATTTATCATGAATAAACTAGTTGGTTATAAATTTCAACTAGAAAGTTAAGATAAAAACACCATATATATATAAACTAGTGAACTTATGATCTTAACTAGTCTTGATGGTCATTTAAATTCATGAGAAATTGAACCTTTAAATATTGCCAAGGTTTATTGTTAAATCACTATTGACATGTTGAGAAATCGGTGGAAGAGCTAGGATTAGTTTTGGAGTTGTTGTTAAGCGGTTTTTGATAACTAGAAGGCTAGAAAAAGTGCTTTGACACTTTTAGAAAGGAAACTGTCCCATTCGACCTTCCATAGAAAAATCAGTAGCTTGGTGACAAGTTTAGACTAGAAACATAGAAAATAGATTTTATAACGAAAACGTAGCCGCTTGAATGAGTTAAAACGGACTTATAACGAAGAAGATACGTTAGTTTTAAGTTGTGCGACGAAAATGAATTTTCTGAAAATATATATGCTGTTGGGAATTTTTAAGTGGTAAAAACTGATGTTAAAAGTTAACTAGACTAGCCGAGGCACTAAAAACATGTTAGTATACTTAAACACGAACCCGGGGACATATAAAACTTATGAATCGGAGCTAAGACGAGAAAGTTATGGCCTAAAGAAGTTACGACGAAATATAACTTTTGACAGCTTTTATTTTTGGCTATTAGAAAGCTGATGGAAATATTTAAGGTGGATTTTGGACACTTTAGGGTGTATTTTAGCTTAAATGACGTAAACAAAAATGGTAGAACATTATGTATACTTGTTAAGCGCGTTAGAGGTTTTCAAAATACTTATTTACAAGACGATTATAGTTTAATCACGAGATTAACAAGATACGTTTTCTAAAAAGGGTGATTTTGCTTAATAAATAGACACATTGATGCAACAATATTTTTGTCGATAAATAATGCAGCAAACATGTACAAGTGATAAAATAGCGTATGAACTTGCATGCATGACTTTGTAAGCGCGAATATTGTGAATAGATCTATTGGGGGTAAACTCCCCCGTTTGGGTTGGTCGCTCCAACTTGTCAAACGGACGCATTTCATTTGATGTCATACAGGTGTTTGGCAAAGCACCTGTTTGGGGTGATAATATGAACTAACTGTTAAGGCTTCGGTGTCATGAGCTTAGTGCAACAGTAATATTTTTCATGAACATATTTTAATACATTGTTTTTGAAATCTTGTGCTCCATGCATAACTTGTTGTTTACTTAAACCTATGAACTCACCAGCTTTATGCTGTCCCTTTTAGCATGTATTCTCAGGTGTAGATCTTTACTACAGCACAATCTATTGTTGGAGGCGCTTGACAAGGGCACAGTCATAGGCTACTCTGATATATTTGGGACCACTTTTTTACTTATATGGGCCTTATTTCCGCATCAAAATAAATGTTGTAAACTTATTTACTATGATAATGTAACTAATTTTTCTAAATGTATAAGGTAAATTCGTTCTCTTTACTTTGTGTTGTGATCCAATTTAGTAGCACCCCAACGACATCATCTTCCGCTGCGACCCATTTTTGGGGGTGTTACACCCATGTCTGGTTTTAATATCATCAAGAAATCCTCTGGCAGCACTTGTATTAAAAATGTTGTTTGAAGACATCTGTTCCATGTTTGAAAGAGATTTGGATACAACTACTGGTTTAGAAACTAGTTTTGAGATGCCTCGATTTTTGGAAAACTCAGATGTTTGTTTTTGTGGAACAAAAGTAATTCCAGAAAGTTTGTTCAGTTTGTTGTAATCAATTGATTTATGGTCTGGATTCTTTTGTTTCATTTTGGTTTGACTCTCTTCAGCAAGTTCTATCTTTTCCACATAATCACGAACAATAGGAGGATCATGTTTCGTATAGATAACATTTCCATTGTACAAAACATTATGTTCTTTCTGAGCTTTCTTGAGATTGCAAGGAGTTTTTTTACCTAGAGCCATTTTTTGTTTTGTATGGTAAATCGGATCAGTTTGACTAGTAATCAAATGAATTGTTTGACTTTAATGACCCGTTTTAACCTGTAAGTTTTCTAGTTTTTCGATCATATGTTCTGACTCTATGATTTCGTCCAAAAGTTTATCTTATTTCTTTGCAAAGTCCTTTTTCAACTCATCCCATTCTTTTTCAAGTTTGGTATAAGTTTTTTTTTTGTTTTGAAAGTTCGTTTGTTAAATCAGAAATTTTTTCTTTTAAAGAGTTAATGGTTTTTGTTGAACTAATTTGAAGATCATCAAATTTGGTTTGCAATTGCCTATCTTTAACAAGTAACTTCTTGTAACCAATTTCAAATTCTGACTCACGTTTTGTATCAATTTGAAAACCTTTTTCATTTTCCTTGTACCTCTCAAGCTCAGCGGTCAATTTTTCATTCGCGTCCTTAACATCGCGACTGGCCTTTTTCACTTTCTCAATTTCAATGCTACAATTATTCAATAATGATTCAAATAGAGCACGTGTTTCCTCATCATTCTCAGCATGCTGTGAATTTGAGCCTCCACTATGATTCATATCTGAAGTTGCTGAAGGAATATTGCTACTACTCGGTGTATCCAGGTATGTATCATAAGTGGGTGCTGGAGTCTCAGAATGCGGTTGCTCATGAGGAGACATATCAAATATATCATTATCGTGGCATGTATTGAAGGTTGGTACCTCAAAGAGTGCACTGGTCACATAAACAAGAGGTGTGTCAGAATCCGTGTTGTACTTAGCCTCCTGAAGATTTTCCATAAAGATGCAGTTTGCATTGATATCCTCTCAATCTTCCATTTCATCCATGAGAGCCATAAAATCATTTTCCTCAACATTCAACTAAAACCCTGCATCTTCCTTCTGTGTCAACAGCAAAGCTTTCTGCAGATACGCTGTATCCTCTCATCGCTTGTAGGACAGCAAAGCTTTCCTTGCAATATGACCTATACCTTGACAGTTGAAGCACTTCATTGGATTACGCTGATTCCTATTTCTATAATTCCCAACAACTGGATCTGCCACATTCCCAATCTGATTACCCATGTGGAGTTTAGAATAACTCCATGGATCGTTTAGAGCACTAGGGATAACAATAACAAAGACAATAAGATGCACAGCGGAATAAGTCATAACGATGTTATTGTATAAGGTTTCTTCGTCATCGTCTCTAACAACAAAAATTACAAACTAATAGCTCCAATACTACATGATCAAGTGTAGTACGGTTACTAATCTAACAGGGGCCAATGATCCTTGAGGCTGAACAAAACACAAACCCTAACCTAGGCATTTTTCTAAACCTTATGCCTAGGTTATCCACACACACATTTACTTGTGTTTTACATCTTAACACAAATTAAAACCTACGACCTGTATTCTCTTTATATAATAGAGAATTAGGTTTACAAAGGACTAATAAGTAAAATCGTCTTTATCAAGCAAGTCCCTTGTGTTTTGCATTGTCTTCATTCTTCACTTGTAGTTTTGTATTTATCAACTCAAATATAAAACCCAACAATCTTCCCCTAGTTGATAATTACAAAAATTTCATCTTGATCTTCCATGAATGAAACAATAATCCCCTTAAGCTCACCTCGTAAACTTAAAATAACATATACCACCAAGGATCTTCAAGTTGCAAAACATGTAAATACTTCTTCCCCTTTTTGTCCTTATCCTCTAGGAGACTCCAAGTAAATGCAACTTTGCTTTCAACAACCACAAACCACTATCATACTTCCAATCCAGTCTTTCAATGACTCAAACTACCCGCCATAAAGAACACCAAAAAGCTTACTATAAATGAATTCAAGACAAAAGAAACCTAAACCAGCAGTAGTAATAATAACTAGCAATTGTAAAAACCTTCCCCTCCAATTATGCATGTAAATATTTAAACATTTTAACATTGAGCTTCCCCTGAAACCCATATATTAACCATCTCTTCAATCTTCAATTCTGTATGCTCGATGTAATGATCACTGATGAAGAAAACTAAGCATTACCAACTTGATGCTGAAGTAGAACAACCTAAACTTGTGTCTTATGTCTTGCACTATATATGTGACTTCGAACGTATACCCAAACCGATGTATAAGGAGACCTCAATCTCTTGACCAAAATCCAGATTTGTCAAGTCTTAGTCATCACTTGAACGCACAAACAAGTTATCTTTAAAATGTAACACCCACTTTAAGATATGATAAGAACGCGAACCTGTGAAACTCCACTTCATTGTCAAATAAGTGATAATTAACCTTCTTCGTAATCAATTAGAACAAATAAAATGAGCCTTTATAAACTGTTAAAATCCAAAAACCAAACACCTGTGTGTGTCAAGAATCCAAATCTGCCAAATACTAAATCAATTCCATCTGTTTTTGTTGTCCGAGATCATCCCTTGAGAACCAAATTAGTTCTGTCCGATATCAGAAAAAGCTAGCAGTACAAATAAATATCTCTTACACCGCTGGTAGTATAAACTATTTCAAGCCTAGCAGTATAAACAAATATAGAGTAGCAGTATGAACCATGGAGAGCAGTACTAACCACAAACAGGAACTAGCAGTATAAACTTGTAGCACTGATTCGTACGAGCAGTACTAATTAAAGTGGGCAGTACAAACTTGCAATGAGCAGTATTAACCTTACATCAAGCAGTACAAAGTAGATTTTAGCATCAATTTGTTCAACAGCAGTAGTAACATGACAATAGTGATACTCCAGATCTGAGAACAATACGAATCAAATAAAGAGCAACTACAGTTAAACAAACCCTGGCGATGACTAGCAGACCACGAATAACCTTCAACATTCAGCTGTCACGTTCATTAATTTAGCATGAAACACATCTACATAACTGCTCTCGTATCCAAGAATATCGTGTAGGTACAACAATTAATCATGATAAAACACAACGATTAATAACAGATTCAGAAAACCTAATTAGCAAACAACCAGATCGTCCTTTTTTTTTAAGTGTAAAGACGAAAATTTTTAGTCTTTAGTGACACTTTTTAGCGTCACTAACCTTTTTTATGCTCCATGATCACTAAGATAAACCCAGTAAACCACGTATAGCAGCAACATACCATCAATATCGATCAATATTAGGGTTATTAAATAAACCATATTCGACTTCCATATCGAAACCCTAAAATTTTGAAAAACTTAAACTTCTCTGCAACAGTTTTCAAAAATTTATACCAGATGATTAAAAGCTCAGATTGAAGATCCCTCTGGTGAGAATGTAACTTGATATGAAAAGAACCTCCATAAAAATTTTAGCCCGATCTAATGGTTAACGAAAGACAGCACTGCAGAAAACTACGAACATATAAACCAAAGTCGATTTTTCTTTTTATTCTTCGGAAAAAAAAACCTTGTGAATCCCTAGATCACGAGCTCCCCGAGCTCTGATACCAATTGTGGAGTTTAGAATAATTCCATGGATCGTTTAGAGCACTAGGGATAACAATAACAAAGATAATAAGATGCACAGCGGAATAAATAAGAACAATATTATTGTATAAGGTTTCTTCGTCATCATCTCTAACAACTACAATTACAAACTAATAGCCCCAATACTATGTGATCAAGTGTAGTACGGTTACTAATCTAATAGGGATGAATGATCCTGGAGGCTGAACAAAACACAAACCCTAACCTAGGCATTTTTCTAAACCCTACGCCTTGGTTACCCACACACACATTTACTGGTGTTTTACATCTTAACACTAATTAAAACCTACGACCTGTATTCTCTTTATATAATAGAGAATTAGGTTTACAAAGGACTAATAAGTAAAATCTTCTTTATCAAGCAAGTCCCTTGTGTTTTGCATTGTCTTCATTCTTCACTTGTAGTTTTGTATTTATCAACTCAAATATAAAACCCAACAACCCACTGTCTGATGCCCAACATTCTGACCCCTCTTATTTCCAACAAACTGACCCATCTGATTCCCTGCATACTGACCCAACTGATTCCCTGCATACTGTCCTGCATTCTGCATATTCGGATTGCCCATTTAAAATCCAGTAGCATATTCCTGCTGATTCCCAATAACTCCAACCATTTGTCCTCCTTGACCCATATTGAAACTGTTGGGATTACTTGTAATCAATATAAAGTGTCGGTCATTTAATATATTTATTAGGTCATAAACTATAAGGCTTGTATGTTTATTTCAAGGCCCACTCATGAAGCAAGCCCGTGAGCGGCCTATTAGTTGTTATTAGGGCAACGCCCACTATGATGTAAAAACTATAAATACCCCATCCCTTGATAGGAGAGGGTGTTGGTTCTTGATTAAACAAAGTTTATTATTCACATACAAGTTTCATCCATTCTCTCTCTCTCTCTCTCTCTCTCTCTCTCTCTTACTTCTCTCTCTAGCTTATACGATTCATCATTGTAAGCAATGACAAACTATGGGAACCTACAAGTGGTATCAATCGCCTTGGGGTGTTTAGGTTGTGTTTTAGTGGCAAAGTTTTCATTTATTTTGGTTTTTATCTCATTCGTACCCCATGGATTCTATATCTTAAAATTCAAATTTTTGAGGTTAAAAATCAAAAAGGTTGCAACTTTCCATTAGATTAGATAGTATTAAGGTTAGTTTAGTGGTTACTTTGGATTAAATTCATTTTTCTAAGTGATTTTAAGAGTTTCAAAAAATCTGCAAAGTTACGAATTTTTCCGAGTATTCAAAACCCTTTTTCATCGAGTAGTGTTATCCGAGTAGGGTTATCCGAATAGTGTTATCCGAGTAGTGCTATCCGAGTACGGTCATTCCAAGTAACTATCTTTTATTAACATTTGGAAACATCACTCTGTCTGAATACTGGGTTGATTCCGAGTAAGGTATTCCGAGTAAGACATTTCCGAGTACGGAATGGCTACCATTAATTATTATTCTTCCGAGTAGAAAAGAAACTCGGACCAAATTTCACCAACACTCTGAGTATTCATCCTCCGAGTAGAAGACAAAGAATTTCTCCGAGTATCTACATCAGTACACTTAACTAAACCTTAACACTGCACACCTAAATCATCCTTAAAAGATCAATATCATTGTTACTACTATGTCTCAACCACCTTTTTCAACTATTATTATCCTCAACAACAGTAGTATCCTCAACAACAGCAGTATCCTCAACAACAACTATTCATGCAACAACATCAATTCTTCTCACAACAACAATTACCTCAACAACAACCATACCAACAACAACAAATTCAATCTTACCCACTTCCTGCAAAACAACTATATTGGTTTGATCAAATGTGTGAGGCCATTAGCAGTAAGCAATCGAGACATGAAGCTGGATCACTTGACACACCTCCTATGCTCACTCCTGGTTATTTTGTTCAATGGGCAAGTCGATTCTTAAGGTTCATAGAACTCAAGAAACCACATGGCAAATATAAGAAAAAGGCTATAATTGAGGGTCCATTCCAAATGCCAACTACAACGGTTCCTGGAGATCCAAATGTTATTCCTACAAGAGAAGCAACTATGACCCCTATTCCTGATGCTCAACTTACTGCAGAGCAAATATTTTATCGTGAAGCAAATGAACTTGCAATGTCATACATTCTTCAGGGAATACCTAATCCGATTTTCCGAAGCATTGATGCTTAGAAAACAGCTAATGATATGTGGGAACATGTTCATCTCTTAATGGAAGGCACTGAATTGAATCAAGAAGATTTGGAATCCAAACTCTACCTCGAATATACAATGTTCATGATTGAATCAGGGGAGTCACTAGAGTCTTATTACCATCGGTTCACAAACATCATCAGTGACTTGGACAGACACAACATTGTTTTACCCAGGATTGCAATCAACACAAAGTTTCTCAGCTGTCTTGGTCCAGATTGGCAAAAATATGTCACGTTTGTTCGTCAAGCCAAAACTCAACACAATGCATCTTATGAGTTGTTGTATGATTATCTAAAGTACCATCAGTCTGAAGTTGACAAAGGTCGAGTTCTTCGTGGTACTTACTCACCTTCTACAACTCCAAATTCATTGGCACTGCTAGCTCAATCTCACTTTGCTCCACCACCGCAGTCAAACCATGCTTTTGTCCAACAACAACATCATTTTACTTACCCTCCGCAAACCTCATCAACTCAACTCATTCCATATGATTCGACACAGTAATCAACTGACAATCAACTTGTTCCCTATAACAACACGGAGACCATGTTCTACACAAATACAAACAGTGACGAAGATGATGCATTCAATTCTCTGAATGAAGGATTTGCACTCATTGCTCGTGCTTTCAGCAAATTTTCTAACAAATCCAACAACCGTCTCCGCACTTCCTCCAACACAAGGAATCAAGCTATTGTACAAGATGGACAGGTTGAAATTCAGAATCGTGCTTATGGAAGAACTGGATTAGGGGTTATATGGTAAATTCAGTAAATGGACAACGGTTTAATGTAGCTAGTTGAAGTATGAACACTGCAGGTGCTCCTCAGAAAAGGGTTGAAATTGTTGAGACTGGGAATACAGGGACTGGGAATACAATGGTTAAGTGCTACAACTGCAATGGGAAGGTTCATCTGGCTAATGCATGTTCCAAACCTAGAGTCAGAGGCAGTGAGTTTCATAAACAGGCACTACTTCTAGCTCTAAAGGATGAATCAGGGGGCACTCTCATTGAGAAAGAAAACAGCTTCATGGCAAATGCATATTCAGATGATGACATGGAGGATTTGGAAGAAATTGCAGCTGTGATGCTAATGGCCAACATGCAGGAACTTCATATGAGTGACACAGGCCCGTTGTATTATACTAATGGTCTGTCTCAGGTACCTGATCCAACAAAATGTCTAATACATGAAATTGTATCACCATCTGCATTTGCATCTGCATTAGACGAGGAGCAAGTTGTTCAAAATGATTCATTATTATCTCCTCAAGAAGATGAACAAATGAACACAGTTGTTACATTTGATGAAGATCAAATTAACCCAGTTGTTACACTTGATGATCCAATTGATGACGATAACAATGATCAAATTTAGCAAAATGAACTTTCGCTCGGTCCAGATTCAGAACTCATGACCTTGCTATTGACCACCCAATCATAGTTGGACTCACAAAAATCTCAGATTTATAAATGCAATGAGATCAACAGAAACTTAAAAGCAAAAGTTGCATCATTAACTAAGGATCTTGAGTTCTATAAAATAAAACTCACAAATTTTGTAACAAAAGAAAAACGCGAACAAAGTTTTGAAGTTGCATTCCAAAAAGCTTATGTCAAAGAACAAGATTTACAACATCAAATAAGGAGAATTAGCTGCTTCCAAAAACAACTTGGTTTCTCAGATGGAACAAGAAAAGTTAGAAATTAAACAACAGGTTGAACACCTCAATTCTGAACTTTCAAAAACAAAAACAATGTTGTCAACTTGTCAAGCTAGATTTTTGAAACATAAACAAGTGTCTAGGAAATGAATTGATTCTTATCTTGATGAAATCGTAGATTTGGAAAGTAAATTAAAAGAGTTTCAAAAAGTTGTTTAAAAAACTAGTGAGTCCGTAACAACAATTCAAAAGCTTACTCTAAAGCAAAAATCCCCAAGGTTATGGTTTTGCTATTGGTGATGACAAACCACATTTTCTAAACAAAGCACTCAAGGAAAATCCAAAGTTATATAGTGCAGACCATCTCTTTGATGATTCAATTATGCGTGTTGTTGTACATAACTATGAGGAAGAACAGTAACAGGAAGAAGAGAGTTGATCAAAATGAGCAATGATAACTTTAATAAACCATTTGATTATTCACAAGTGCCTCATATTTCTGACACCTTCGTTCCTCAAAAAAATAAAACAGAAAAAACATGGTTTGTATTGCAAATTCATGAATCTTCTTCTGAGGTTGGTCCTGTTAAACCAATGGCACAAATAAATGGTCCTTTACCAACTTCTGGTGTAATTAAACCATTACCTAAACTATGCCTTGTACTCTGATATTTTGATACATTTATGGAAGACATCAATTTTTTAGAACAAGCAATTGAATGTAACTCTGAGATAACGGTTTCCACTTTTCTATCTCCTTACGAAAAAGAAAAGAGGGAGATTTTTCAAAAACAATTTTTATCATATGTTCAACATTTGCGTCTATGTGCTACTCACTGGGAACAGGAACTTCAATCAGAAGTAACATCCATGATGAACACTTTCATTGCCACAGAAAATGCAATCTCATAACAAAGTTTTAAAAAATGATGATGATCGACTCTTGGAAGATGTTATATGTTCAGATATTATCTCTGTGATTATGAATTCGATTTATGAGTCTTGAAATTCTATGCTTGTTGATAATCACACTGCTGACACTAAAATGTTGAGACACGAAAATGAGACTTTAAAAAGAGAAACTGAGAGAATCATTAAACACAATGATGATGTGCACAGTAAACTTTTTACAGAAATTTTTCAACTCAATCAAAAGTTACAATGGTGTCAAACTCAGAGTCTTGATTTTGAGTTAAAATTGCAAAGTTAAAAAGAAACAATGTCCTTTCAGAATAGTCACACATCCAAAGTTTAGAATCTTGAAAATGTAAATGTTGTTTTAAAAAGTTAAATTTTCAAATATAAAAAGGACATCGATGAAGTTTGTCAAAATCGGAATGACACCGTTAGTTTAAATAGAGAACTTGATTCAAAAATTCAACAAAAGAATCACATCATCATTGAACTCAAAGAGAATATTCAGTTACTTGAAAAAGGAAAGTTTGTTAACACAAATGTGATTGCACCAGGTATGTACAAAATGGACACAACACCTAGGCAAACATCCCCTTAGACTACTAATTTGAATGCTTCCACTTCTACAGGAATAGTCACCCCTGCTAACATTAGCAGATCAAAGCGTAAGAGCAACAATCAGAAGAATAGGATCTGACAACGTAGAAGCAAGAAACTAGAAGCCCAAGAAGTAGAAGGTCAATTTAGGAATTTGAATAAAACGCATGTTGCGTCTGATTTAGATTCAAACTTAAAAACTTGTAATTCTAAAATCGATTCAACGAATGCTAAGACTTTGAATATTTTGAATGTTGATGCATCTTGCGTGTTCTGTCGTAAAAGCATGTTATCTGGTGATCATACAAAATGTGTTGCAAAATCTCTTTTATCTCATAACAAGAAACGTACATCTGGCATTCTCTCTAGGCCCACTATTGCTTCTAAGTCTGTGCTAGGAAAACCGCCAAGTGTAGTTTCTAAAGATGTCGTAGACACACCCATAGTTGCAAAAACAACTCCTAAGACAATCCCATCACCTAGCGAATTCACTAAGAAGAAAGCTAAAATTAGTTGGACATGGCAACATTGGTTACAAAGGAAACCTAATTTTACATGGCTTCCTAAAGTGTTTAATAACTGTGTTACTAACCCAACGGGTTCTATCGTTACCATCACTCCATCTTCTTCGTCTTCGTGTGATGTAGGTGGTTCAAATTGTTTTATGGATTGTTGATAGCGGTTGTTCCCGACATATGAAAAGCAATCTTAAACTTTTAGTAAACTTTGTTGCAAAGTTCATCGTCACTGTCAGATTCGGGAATGATCATTTTGCTGCTATTATGGGCTATGGAGATTACGTCAATGGCCTTGGTCACAACCTTTACTCAGTCGGTCAATATTGTGATGGGGATTTGGAAGTAGCATTTCGAGAGATAATTTGTTTCGTTCATGACTTACAAGGAAATGATCTAATGTCGGGCAAACGTGGAACTAGTCTTTACACCATCTCAATGTCTGATATGACCACTTCTTCTCCCATATGTCTACTCTCCAAATGAGATTCTACAAAATCCTTGTTATGGCACAAACGACTATCTCATCTGAATTTCAAAACCATGACTGAACTTGCACGTCACAAATTAGTCGATGGTCTTCCACAATTTCGATATGCAAAAGATCACTTATGTCCAGCTTGTGAACAAGGAAAAAGTACTCGTGCACATTTCCCTCCTAAAACAGAACACAGTACATATCACGTTCTTCAACTACTTCATATGGATTTGTGTGGCCCTATACGTGTTCAAACCATAAACGGTAAACGCTACATTTTGGTAATTGTTGATAACTACTCCAGATGGACTTGGGTATACTTTCTCCAAAGCAAAGATCAAGCTCCTTCAATGATCATCACCTTTCTCACAAAAATTCAAGTTCAGCTCCGTAATGCGGTCAGAAAAGTTAGAACAAACAATGGAACTGAATTCAAAAATCAAACTCTTCGAGATTATTTTGAGAAAGTGGGAATTGAACATCAAACATCTATTGCAAGAAGTCCTGAACAGAATGGGGTTGTCAAAAGATGCAACAGGACGTTAGTGGAAGCTGGAAGGACAATGCTAATCAATGCTCAATTACCAGATTACCTATGGGCAGAAGCTGTATCAACTGCATGTTATCCACAAAACCGTTTCATGATCACCAAACGGCATCACAAAACTTCTTATGAGATTGTTCACAACTGCAAACCGAATATAAATTACTTTCATTTATTTGGTGCCCTTTGTTACCCAAATAATGATCGTGATGATTTTGGAAAACTCAAAGCCAAAGCTGACATTGGTATCTTCATTGGATATTGTGAGAACTCCAAAGGTTTTTGAATCTGGAATCGTCGTACTAGAGAAATTCAGGAGACTATTCATGCTAATTTCGATGAGCTTACAAAAATGGCTTGTGAGCAAAATAGCTTAGGACCCGTAACCAACCGTCTAAATTTTCCAGATCAATCAGCTGCACCTCTTTCACTTAACCTTAAAGAATTGAAAACCTTGTTTGCTCCACTGTTTGATGATTCATTTGCATGTCGTGCACCAGATTTATCACCAGTTTCCTCTGCACAACCTAATCATAATTTAATACCTGATACACCTGTTACTACAGCAACAACCGTTGCTACAGATGTACCTCCAACTGAATCTCCATCAACAACAGAACAAACCTCTTCCAACATTGAAAATGCAACTGAAGATCTACAACAACAAGAAGTACCCGCATCTGCAAATTATGACAGAAATGCCTTCTTTAATCCATTTGCTCCGGCTCCAACCATTCCCGATATTGCAGAGTCGTCTACACACAACTTGGATCCGTCTAATATGCACACTCTTTTTCAACATTACCCTTTAACACACAAATGAACAAGAGATCATCCCTTAGTAAATGTGATTGGTAATCCAGATAATCCATTCATGACACGACAAAGACTTCACACAGATGGTGAAACGTGCATTTATGCTCTTACCGTCTGTGTTTGATGAACCAAAGAACATTAAAGAAGCAATGAATTATGACAATTGGATTGAATCAATGCAAGAAGAACTTGATCAATTCAAATGTCTTGAAGTCTGGGAATTGGTAGAAAGACCAGATGGGGTCTATGTCATCGGAATGAAGTGAATTTGTAAAAACAAGTTAGATGAAGAAGGCACACTGATTGTACAAAAAGATGCACTACCAGGCCTTCGATGGTGATCAAAGGAATAATGGGGTGTTGAGATTGCGCCAAGCTTGTTCTTAACCTGAAATAAGAAATACGAAGACACTACGTTAAGTGATTGCGCAGGGGTTGGACCCTGCGAACCACCTCCGACGTGCGAGTAAGTATGTGTAAGGGTAATGTAGGTTGTAAATGACGAGAATGAAGTTAACTTACATTGTTCTTGCCCGACTAAGCTATTTATAGGAGAGAAATAGACCTTAGTGGGCGGTTTGCACATGTTTCGGAGATCATGGGGGCGTCCCATGATTTGTGGTAACCGCTAGGGCTTTGTAGGACACGATCTCTATTTTGGCGGGAAAGCCAAGGGAAGAGGAAACGTGGGTTTGACCAGGTCAGGATTGTCCTTCGTGCTAGTTCCTTCGTAGGAGATACCCCGAAGGGCTTAAGGCTTCGATTGGCGGATTCCCACATGGTAACCAGTTCGCAGGCAAATGGTTTTACGCCAATGAAATGTGTTAGGAGATTAACCTGGGCCTCCGAAGGGAGGGCTTTGTACAGGCTCGAAGGGGAGTCCTTCGACTCCTTCGGAGGGTACATCATCAAGCCCCCCAGTCGAAAGTGATATATACGTACGAGTATATATTGCATTCGACTCAAAAAAATATACATGCATTACACCCATTAAATTACACTTCCGTGAAAAAATAAAATAAATGTCCAACTAACCCGCGCATTTAATGCGGGTTAATGATTATCCTTCCATTAGCATTAATAACCCAATCTTCGGTAAATGTGAAACGTCAATTCAATTTTTGAATTCGTTTGAAATCCGTTTGCATAAGAGGGGTAAATAAACACGTGTATGGCCAGGATTTAAAGGCATGATGGGTATTTAAACTCTTAGCACGGTAAACCCTAGATCACTTTAACCTTTCGCCCAAAATACACACACAACACTCTGTGTTCTTGTGCTTCCGTTGTAATGAAAAGGTAAAATTTCCATCCTATCTCTTTGATCTTTATACTTTTTTATAGTGACATGAGTATGGCAGCAAAAAGAATAATTAGGGAACAAACATGCACTTTATCAAAAGCAGCATTATCTGATTTCCTTCATGATTACCCCTTACCTGTTGGGCTCAAAATCATACTTCCAAGTAAAAGACAAAATATTTTTGATGCCCCCGCAGGGTATGTGGGCTTGTATGTGCACGCATTTACCCAGTCAAACCTTCAGATTCCCCTTCATCCTTTGATTCTTGAGTTTTTGCAATACTATAAGGTGCACATTTCCAGATTTAACCCCTTTGGGCTAGCCAAACTGACCACTTACATCGTGATGTGTAAAGCTTACGGGCATGAGCCCTCGTTAGATGTTCTTAGGGGTTTTGTAAATTTGTATCCCGGCGGGGATTGGGTGACTATTGCCAAAAGAGGTGAACATGATGTTCCCATCCTTGTGATGAAGCCCTTTTCGAATATAAGAAATTGGAAAGGTCAATTCTTTTATGTTGAAAGTACAATTATACCGTCCGAGTACCCAGCTTTGCTTGACGAAGCGTTTTTGTATGATGAGAAGAAATATAATGACTGATGTGCGTGTGTACTGCTCTAATTCTTTTATATCCACGATAGCGGCGCTAAAGACTTGGTGCGCGCGTGATGTGTCGTTGTAGTTTTAGCAGTATTAATGCCTACTCAAGTTTTAAATTTATATTTAGCCGACTTATCAATAAAACACACACTTTAACGAGCAGTTTACCCGGTCAGTATGAATATAATGGTAAGTAGAGTGTCGATCACTAAGAGTGGAACGTATTATCTAGTTATTCTAATCAGTATTTTAATATCTTAAGTTAGCTGTACAACCTAATCTAACGCAAGGGGGTTCAGCCTGAGAGACTGGCACGGTTTGGTTATGATTAAATAGAAAAGTAAACTAATGAGCACGAATCAGCGATTAGCACACACGTACACAAATAGATACTTGAGACAATAAGAAGACCTGTCCTGATAATTAAGTAGCTTGTCACTTGTTTTATTGCTAGTTTTATATGAAGTGTATGTAATTAACCCTTTCTTGTTGGCTCTAATCTTATCGGCGAGTAAACCCTTAATGATTCCTTATGTCTATCCCACTATCCTAGAATATTGAGCATTTGTGATGCCCACGTTTCGTATACGCTAGAATAGACAGGCGAGGAAGGGGCATGGCGACCCAAGCAATGCTCAGCTAGACACAGAGGTTATCAATGCACTAATAAAAGTCACCAAAGACATCAACATATAAACTTTAATTAATGGGAAAGCAATTTTAAGGGGTGCCCATGATTTTCTGTAGTCACATGGAATCGGCCCATCAATCCTGATGAATTAAAGTGTACTAATACAATAAAACAAAACTACTTAATGAATTGAATACATGCAGGACCTTCTTACAGCTCTTATATCTTCGTTCAGGGTGTGTCTTGTGCTGCTAATACGTCTGAATTCCGCTTTTAGGGTTTCTGTCTTCGACTGTCCAACTCTTGAAATTCGTCTGGCCTTGGGGTATTTATAGTTTCTGTCTGAGGGTTAGATGCGGCGCATAGGATAAGTAGATGCGGCGCATTGACTTAACTTCGCGTGGGGTCCAAGATTAATATATTCAGGAATATTCGTACACCGCCTTAAGATGCGGCGTAACTCCATTTCTCCATGCGACGCATGTCCTTTGCTGTCTTGGATTGTAACTTGTGAAATCTTGATAGTGATACGCCGTATGTAAGAAGTATGTTGCGGCGTATCTGGAGCAGAATTATCTTGATCTTGTACATTTCAGTAGACTCTTAACATCTTGCTTGTTTTGCTCCATAATTAGTCTAAAATCGCCAAGTTTCACATAATACTAGTGCCAAAGCGATCAAGGTTGCCCCAAAGAGGAAATCCAATGCTCCTACCCCCACATCGAGGAATATCAAACAAAAAGTAGAGAAAGCTCGTGGGAAAACCCTGATGTACACGACTGAAGAAATTGGTGATGATGACATCCATGGTGAGCAAACCACTCTTCACTTTTCTTTCCTTAAAATGCTCCATATCTTATGTTCTTCTTGCTTTTGTTCTTTATTTAGGGCTGCCCAACACCAAGGAGTTGCCTGATGCCCTTTCCTGCCGCTTGCTTGTTGAAAATGTCACTCCTGCTTCTTGGAGGAAAACGATGAATGAGATGTCTATTGAGAAGCTGTGTGATCTCTATGACAAGAGTTACACCAGGCAGGCCATGTTGGATAACCATTTTAGTTTTCGTACAAGGGCGTTGATTAACAAGGTTAAGGAGGCTAAAGAGGAGGTTGCTGTCATCGTAGCTAGGGAGAAAGAAAGGGAGGAGAACTATGCTAAGTTGGAGTCCAGATGTGATGAAGCAATGGCAGATTTTGAGAAGCATCCCCGATACGAGGCCCTTCGAGCAAAGATGGAAGATCTTGAAGAGCAGTTGAAGAAGTCGCAGGCTGAGTGTGGTAGGCTAAAGGTGGAGGAAGCTAAGGTTGTTGGTTATAAGACCCAGGTGAGTGCCCTGGAGTCTAAAGGTACTGGTTTGGAGACTGAGAGGACCAGATTGGTGGAGCAGGATGTCGAGTGCTGTCAAGAGTTGGATAAGTTAAAATTTGAATGCCAAAGTTTGAGGAGAGATAGGGCTGAAGTTGTATCGAAGGTTGTCCCCTACATTTCTATGGAGCTATACCATAGCGATGAGGTGGGAGAGGTTGTGGGGAAGCTAGTGAATGCGGCTATATTCCATGGCAAGTGCACAACTTTGGAGGAGATTGCTGAGACCAAAAAACCAGTTGTGCTGTCGGAGGTACCATACTACCGTCCGAATTCTTTGATAGAATATGTTGAAGCCGACAATGGGTTCACCACAGCAGAGTACCCCTTCCTTGCCGAAGCAACCAAAGATCCTTCAGCCTCCATCGAAGATCTCCTCTCCAAAAAACCAAAGAAGACACAGCCTCCGTCTCCAACCAAGAGGACCTTATCTGTGAAGCCTATGTCTCCAGTTCACCAAGAAGATCCAAACTCTTCTAAGAATGCTTGAAGGTTGCCATGTTGGCATTAATTCAGTCTCTGGGGGTGGCATGTACCCCTTTTTAAACAATTTACCATGGTTAAAGGCATGTGCCTTTGTGTTTAACAATTTATGGTGTTTTTGTCAGGTGTGTGCCTGTTTGAACAATTTATCTTTCGTATGTCTGGGCTTCGACCCGAAACTTAGACAATTATTCTCATGTTTATGTTGGATATGGCCTTATAAATGCCAATCGTAGGGATTACATCCCGTTTTTGATATCATGCTTATCTTCTCTTACGTTTTTTTTCTTTTTAAAAAACGTAAACATACATCCTGAGATTATATCCTCATTGTGTGTATTTTGGACCAAGATTTTGGCAATCGTATAATTTGACTGCGACAAAGGGTCGCGACCCACTCCGTCTTTATCCTTAAGTTGCAGAGGGCTTTTATTACCCTAAGACTTTATAGGAAAGTTAATGTGAATTGTAATGGATGTTATTTGTATACAAGACATATGTCTTGCTTCATTCTTCGACATTGGAACTTGTAAAGTACTTGGCTGAACAAATCTTTGTTGTATAAAACGAAACAAGAGATTTTGAGGGAAATGTATTATATCATTAAGTTGGTAGGGAGGATTACATCATTTGTAGAAATGAACACTAGGACACCTACCATTAATGCTTCTTTCCCATGTGAGAAGAATGCGTTACATGAAATTGAAAAACAACTAAGTGCTTTTTTTTTTTCTTTTTTTTATTCTTTTTTTTATAAATATAAGTCTTATATGTAAAAACTTACAAAAGCTAGTATCCAGTTCTTCGGGCTCGCATGCTTTGTTTTCGCAGCATTTCTCTTTGCCACTGGACCCTTCGACTTAGCTTTGCTTGCGTTTATTTGAAGGACATATTCTTATATGCCCTCAGGACTTTGGGTAAATTATCTACCCACTCATGCTGATACTGCCCCAACTTTGTCTCTATTTCAATGACAATGTCCTTGTCAACACAAGTGAATATTTGCTTCACATTCAGGCTTTCGCAGAAAGGAGGGAATACCCTTTCGGCAAAGTGTTTCCCTTTATAGGAAGTGATGACTTGTGGGACTCCAAACCTGCAGATTATGTGTTCCCACATAAATTTTTCTACATGCTTTCCTGTTATTGATGCCAAAGGCTGAGCCTCCGCCCATTTGGTGAAGTGGTCTATGGCTATGACCAAGAATTGTACCCTTTCGGGGGCTGCTGCTAGGGGTCCGATTATGCTGACTCCCCATTGGCCGAAAGGTCTTGCTGGTGCGATAGAAGATGTATCATACTTTAAAGGGTTCCGAGCTCTTGAGTATGTCTGACATGTCGTGCATGTTTTTATTACTTCTGTTACATCTTCCAATATAGATGGCCAATAGTACCCCCATCTTGCTACTTTTGAGGCAATGGATCTAGGGCTTACGTGTTAGGAATTTCAGAAATAAGATATTTCTTATTGCTGCCGATAGTGAAAGCTGGTTCCTGCCGATAGTTGTGGTTCCTGCTGAAGCTCATTTCTGCTGATAGTTATATCTCGTTTCTGCTGATAGTAGTAGTTACAGCGGGTTTTGTTAGTTGTTATCCCGTATGTTTAGAATGTTTGTTAGATTTATTTTTAGAAGAGATCATGTTTATCTCTTCACACATTTTCTTGTATGACGGGTTAGGGTTAGGGTTTCTTGTCATTATAAAAGGAACACCCTGTCTATGAGTTTGATACATCTTTACGACTTAACAATCTTCAATAAAATTATCTTTTAGTTCATTATACGATCCATAGAGGATCATAGTCTTGGTTCTTTTCTTTTCTAGTTCGTACTCAGAGATTCTCTTGTAGTGTGCTTGTGATTACATAGGCATCCTACCGATCCACATAGGCTTAAAGATCTAGCAGGTGTGTTGGATTCAACAAGTGGTATCAGAGCCTCGTGAGGATCTCTGATCAAGAAGCAAAATTTCTCAAAACAATCTCTCTAAACCCTTTCACAGTGGGCGACAAAAACCCTGAATTCGCTACCATTAACAATGAAGAACCTGAACCCACAAAAGTTCAACAACAAATTGTTACAACCACTGTGTCCAACAGTAATGCTAAGTTCCCATATCTCAAGAAGGAAGAGTATGAAGTCTGGGCTATGAAGATGGAGTACTGGATCTCCAACAGTGATCACCATCTTTGAAATGTTATCCTCACTGGGAATACCAAGAAGAGAATTGGAAGAGATAAGAATGGGAACATCATGATTCTTCCTCCTACATCAGCTGAGGAGCAGCTGGCTGTGCAAAGGGAAACTAAAGCAAGAACTCTCTTGCTTCAGGCTCTCCCAGAGGATCACATGGGTGATTTTCATCACCTGGATGATGCTAGAGAAATCTGGCTTGCGGTAAAAGCTAGATTTGGTGGGAATGAGGAGTCAAAAAAGATGAGGAAATCCATGCTTAAGCAGGAATTCCAGGAGTTTAAGATCACTGAGGATGAAGGTATTCACAAAGGGTATGATCGATTTCACAAGATCCTCAGCCAACTTAATCAGTTGCAGGCTCGACCAGACAATGAAGACTGCAACACAAAGTTTCGGAGGGCTTTACCTCCATCCTGGTCTCAAGTTTCCATAACCTTGAAAGCCAAAGGTGGATTGGACTACCTAAGTTTTGATGATCTGTACAACAAGCTCAAGACCCTAGAGATTGATATCAAAGGGGTTTCTACTTATTCATCTCATACACCTACTCATACTGCATTTGTTAGTGCTTCCAGCACTAACAAGGTCTCTCATGGTGATAGCCCAAACCCCTCATCTTCATCTGTTCCCTATTCTCCTGCAACACCAAGATCTCAATCAAGGGCTGACAATGTTGTTGAGGAAATTCTTCATTCATTTGTTGCTGAAAGTACTCCACAACAGCAATTTATGTATGATGACTTTGATCAAATTGATCAATTTGATTTGGAGGAGATGGATATCAAGTGGCAGCTGGCTATGCTGTCATTAAAGGTTAACAGGTTTGAGCAGCAGTCAGGGAGGAAGCTCAATCTCAATGGAAGGGAAGGTGCAAGGTTTGATAGAATGAAGGTGAAGTGCTTCAAATGTGGTCAGATAGGTCACTTTGCCAGAGAATGCCAAGACAAGAAAGGTGATGATAGAACAAGGTATTCGGCATTTAGAATGAAAGAATTAGAGCCAGAGGAAGATAAAGCCCTAGTGTATGTGGATTCAATGCTGGATTGGGAACAACATGAGGAGACTGGAGCTTCACGGATTTATGGGATGATTTCTGGAAATGGAGCTGAGACACATGTGGCTAGAGAATTTGGAATGATGGGCTATCCATCTCAGGTACTTAAGTGTCCTTTTAATTGTGAAATTAAATATACTAAATTGCAAAAGGATAGTGAAATTAAATACACTGAGTTAAAAAGGGAATTTGATGAAATTGAGCCTGAATATAATAAACTATTTGTTGAAATTCAAGTTTATAAAAAGGCTCTTAAAACAGTGGAAAAACAAAAGGCTTGGCATGAAGCAAATCAGCTTGCTTATGAAGAGAAAATAAGGGTTTTACAGAGAGATTTAGAAAACACCACTAATGAACTTAAATATTCTGAATCTCAAGTTGCTAAGATCAAATTAGAAAATCAGGATTTAAAGGCTAAACTGGATAGTGAAGTGGCTAGGATAAATTCATGGCAACAATCAGAAAAATATCTTATTAACTATGGTAATCAGTCTGGTTGGCGTAAGAAAGGGTTGGGATATGAGGTTGGGGAATATAACCCTACAATATTTGACCCTACCTCTAAGGAAGCTGATTATCAAATTCCTGTTAAGTTTGTTAAGGAAGGAGGGATGAATGCAGTTCCTCCACCTATAAGAGGTGTTTTCAAGCCTGTCCCTATCCACTCAGCCCTTGACCTTGACTTTGATGATTCACAAATGACTTATGGCAAAAAGGCAAAGAACTTGCCTGATCTTGATTGTGACTCTAATGAATTTGTCTCTTGTTCTTACAGTGACAAATCTGAAGAAATGAAGACTGATGACTATGCCACATGTGGATCAAGTGAGAAGTCGGCATCAATAAAATCAGAAGATCTGTCTTCAAAAATGTCTACTGATGAATCCCAAAGAGCTGAAGATGTTTCTTTTGATAATGTTAAAAACAATAATGTTCCTAGTTTTGGTTTTGTTTTAAACAGTTATGGTTGTGATTCTAATTTTGTTAAGGATAATTTTGATTCATGTGTTGGTTTGAATTCTTCTGATTGCAATGAGAAATATAATGTTAAGAAAAAGTCCCCTAGAAAGAAATCTTGCTTTGTGTGTCGTAGTTATGATCATCTTATTAAAGATTGTGACTATTATGAAAAACAGATGGGTAAATATGCTTGTCAAAATAGGTCTATGTGGAACAATGTCAATGAAATTCCTCCATATATTCCACAAGCAGCAAGAATAAACTCTTGTAGAGCTTCTGGCAAGCCAGTTCCTGCTGGTAAGCCGGTTGCTGCTGGCAAGTCCATTCCTGCTGGTTGGAGAAACAATGTTACTAGACCTTTCTACAAACCTACCAGCACTTACTTTCAAAATGATATGTGGCCTGTTTATTTTGACACCTTACACATGGGAGGGGCAAGATGGGGAACTGCTGTTAAGTCCTCAGCAGGTTGTTCTTGGAGAAACAATAACAAATATATGAGAATGGGGTCCAAGAATAATGGTGGATCTCATCAATCTTCATGGTTTAATTTTTATTGATCCACAAGGCAGACCCAAGTCAGTAATGACTTGGGCCTCTCATGTATCTAACATTGTTGTATGTATTTTTGTTTTGTAGGACATTCCTTTTAAGAGTAAAGATGTAGGTATTGTTGACAGTGGTTGTTTAAGGAGTATGACAGGAAATTTGGAAAGGTTGCATAACTTTGTACCCTTTTATGGAGGAACTGTGACATTTGGAGGAGGTGATGGAAAGATTACAGGGAAAGGAACCATTAAGACTCCTAAACTGGACTTTGAGAATGTTCTCTATGTGAAGGAACTCAAGAACTTCAATTTGTTCTCTGTCTCACAAATATGTGATAAGAAGAATGGAGTTCTCTTCACTGAGACTGACTGTCTTGTGCTCTCCAAGGACTTCAAGATGCCTGATGAAAGTGAGATAGTGCTCAAAGTTCCAAGGACTCACAACTTGTATTGTTTCAATCTGAATGATGTTAAGCCTGAGGGTAAACTTGCTTGTATGGTGGCAAAAGCTTCTGTGGATGAAGCAAACAAATGGCACAGAAGAATGGCACATGTGAACTTCAAGACTATCAACAAGCTGGCAAAGAATGGCTTAGTGCAAGGACTCCCTTTCAAAACCTTCACAAATGAACACAATTGTGTTGCCTGCAATAAAGGAAAGCAACACAGGGCATCATACAAGGCCATTACTGCTGTGAGCACCATCTCTGAGCCTCTGCAACTGCTTCATATGGATCTTTTTGGTCCAACTTCTATCAGAAGTAGAGACCATAAGTATTTTTGTCTGGTGATTACTGATGAGTTTAGCAGGTTTTCTTGGACTTTCTTTTTAGGTACTAAAAATGAAACCTATTTTATGATTAGGGATTTTATTACCTTAATTGAAAACCAGATAAATAGAAAGGTTAAGGCTATAAGGTGTGATAATGGAACTGAGTTTAAAAACTCTAATTTAATTGAATTTTGTGGGAATAAGGGGATTAAAAGAGATTATAGCAGTGCCAGAACCCCACAACAAAATGGGGTTGCAGAAAGGAAAAATAGGACCCTTATAGAAGCAGCTAGATCTATGCTAGCTGACTCTAAGTTGCCTACCATGTTTTGGACTGAAGCAGTAAGCACTGCTTGCTATGTACTGAATAGGGTATCTATTACTAATCCCCACAACAAAACTCCATATGAGCTCTTGTCTGGAAAGTTTCCCAACATTAGTTACCTTAAGCCTTTTGGATGTCATGTAACTATCTTGAATACTAGTGATCACCTAGGTAAATTTGAAGAGAAGGCAGATGAGGGGTTCATTGTAGGATATTCTGCTCATAGTAAGGCCTATAGGGTTTATAACTTGTCTGCTAAGAGGGTAGAAGAAACACTCAATTTAAGGTTTCTAGAAGACAAACCTAATTTACAGGGTGCAAGTCATGACTGGTATTTTGATCAGGATTATCTGACTGATTCATTAGGTTATTCTAGATATAAAGCTAATCAATCTGTAGGTACACAAGTTTATCCATCTAACAATGCAGGTACCTCAGATGATGAGTCTGATTCAGAGTGTGATGAACAACCCATAGTTGTTCCTTCTTTTCCCTCTAACCACTTTTCAGGTACAGAACTCAAAGATACTTCTGATAAGACTGAAGATAATTCAAGTTTTGCAGAAGACCTTGCTAGGCTTCAAAGACAAGAACATCAAGCCAAGAGAGCTGCTGAAAAGTTTGTTTCTGGGTTTTCACAAGAAACAGTGGAGCTATTGAGAAATGCTGAAGCTGAAGTCAGAAGACAAATGGCTTCTGCTGGTGGTAGTCCTGTTCCTGCTGATGTCAATTCTGCTAGTAGTACACCTGTTACTGCTGATACATCTGCTGTTCCTGCCGATATCACCAATCCTGCTGCTTCTTTGTCTACTCCATCTGCTGATTTATTGGGATTTAGTGAGCCTCCAACTAGATTCCCAAGTCCATCTGATCTTGGAAATTCACTCTCTTTAGCAGCTAAGCTGAATGATCCTCATCATCAATCAAGATCTGGAATTTTCACTCACTCTTCTTATGATGGTGAAGCAAATCCCTCTATTACTAATCAAGCCACAACCTATGAAGTAGATCATGTTGTTACCAAGAGGATTAACACTATACATCCTCAATCGTTGATGTACCCAAGGATTATGGTTCGAAATAAGGCTAGATTGGTAGCTCAAGGACATAGACAAGAAGAGGGTATCGACTATGATGAGGTGTTTGCACCAGTAGCAAGAGTTGAAGCTATTCGATTGTTTTTGGCTTTTGCTTCATTTATGGGGTTTGTGGTTTAGCAGATGGATGTGAAGAGTGCATTTCTGTATGGAAGTATTGAAGAGGAAGTGTATGTTACTCAACCACAGGGATTTGTGGATCCACAACATCCTGATTTGGTTTATAAAGTGGTGAAAGCACTCTATGGACTTCATCAAGCACCAAGAGCATGGTATGCCAGGTTGTCTGCCTTTCTACTTAAACATGGTTACAGAAGAGGAACAATAGATAAAACACTCTTCATAAGGAAGAATTTTAAAGATATCATCTTGGTACAAGTGTATGTAGATGATATTATTTTTGGTTCTACTAATGAAGCCTGGTGTAAGGATTTTGAGGGATTAATGAAAAGTGAATTTGAAATGAGTGCTATGGGGCAGATGACATTCTTCTTGGGCTTACAGGTTCAACAGAGACCAGATGGTATTTTCATTAACCAAGAAAAGTATGTTCATGACATACTTAAGAAGTTTGACTTGGAAAGTGTGAGGACTGCTACAACACCTTTTGAAGCTCCAAAGCCTAAATCAAATAATGAACCTGATGATGCTGTAAATGTTCACTTATACCGGTCTATGATAGGTTCTTTGATGTATTTGACATCTTCAAGGCCTGATATCATGTTTGCAGTCTGTGCTTGTGCTAGACATCAGGTAACACCTTTGACTTCCCATTTAAATGTTGTCAAGAGAATCTTCAAGTATTTAAAAGGACAGCCTAAGCTGGGACTTTGGTACCCAAAAGATTCTTCTTTTGTGCTGGAAGCTTATAGTAACAGTGACTATGCTGGAGCAAACTTTGATAGAAAATCTACTACTGGGGGTTGCCAGTTTTTGGGAAGAAGGTTGGTTTCTTAGCAATGCAAGAAGCAGACTATTGTGGCTACATCTTCTACTGAGGCAGAGTATGTTGCTACTGCTAGTTGCTGTGGACAGGTTCTTTGGTTGCAAAATCAATTGTTAGATTATGGGTTCAACTTCATGAACACTAAAATTTTCATTGACAACCAAAGTACCATCTGTATTGTTAAAAATCCAGTGTTTCATCAAAGAACCAAGCACATAGAGATTAGGCATCATTTCATAAGGGATACTTATGAGAAGCATCTCATTCAGGTGCTTAAGGTCAACTCTGATGAGAATGTGGCTGAATTGTTAACTAAAGCATTTGATGGTCCAAGATTCAACTATCTGGTGGTTCATATTGGAATGCTCAATCCTTAGGTGCTGAGATTAAGGGGAGGTTTAAGCCTAAGGGGAGGCTTGTGTTGTTGTATGTCTTACTTTCTTATTTTTTTCTTATTTTTTCTTATTTTCTTTCTTTTTCTTTTGGTTTGTTTCTTGGTTCTTATAGTTTAAAAAAAAATTGTATATTTTGTGTGCTAATAAGTTGGTTTTGAGCAACACCTTGCAGGTACAGTGTTGGTGTTTACACCTACACAATAAATGGTATTCAACTCCCCATGTCTCACAGACAAGATAGGAAGGTGTTCACGAGCCGAGCCGAACCGAGCGAGGGACTGCTCGAACTCGGCTCGAATTAAAACCGAGCAGCTCGGCTCGGTTCGTATTTAATGAAACGAGCAGAAAACCAATGCTCGAGCTCGCTTGGTTTAAAACCGAGCAGCTCGGCTCGGCTCGAACTCACTCGGTTTAATAAAATTTTCATGTCTTATCTTTGTTAGCTTATAATAACATGTCTCAGATATTTGCAACACAAATTCACATTTGAAACATAAATATATTCACATCTGAACTACGGAGTATTATGTTATCAAAGTAGTACTTCATTATCTGCTTATTACGATTCACATTCACTTTATTACATTTACTCATATTTAATTGGTCATAAGTTCATAACTTAGATGGACAAGGCTTGAATAGACCCGTATGAGATTAACTCGAAAACTTGCTAAGGTCGAATTTGAGTATGCTTTTTTAAGCCTCTACACGAACAAACCCAACTCGAATAAAACTGAAGCCGTCTCAAAATTTATATCGTGAAAAGATAATAAGAAAAATATTATTAAGGAACATACATCTAGAAAATAGAATTTTGTCACATCATATTCTTCGAATTTACTATGCATAATTTCTAATTAAGCTATGGATAACAGGTCCACATTAATAATCATTCAGTCAAGCTGATACAAAATGTTAATCCATAAATACATACATAAATATATAAATACATATATATATAAGATAAAATTATATTTATATAAATACATACATATATAATATATTTATATATATAATAAAAATATTCGAGCTGATTTGAGCCGATCCGAGCCGAGCATACCTTTGCTCATGCTTGGCTCATTTACAAACCGAACCGAGCGGAGCGGCTCGTTTACAATCGAGCGACGGATCGAGCGAGCAATTTCCGAGCAATTTTTGAACGATCGGCGAGCGGCGAGCGCTTTGAACGGCCCTACTCACAGACAAGAAAGAGTTGACTCATCATGAGGGTACGGCTCTGGTGTGATAATCAAATCCGTTGATAGCTGTAATAGCTTGCTCAAAGCTATAGGGTACTTCAACTCACCGATGGTTCATTCCTGAGAGTTGAAATGGTTCTCAATTCACCATGGATGTAACTCTTTATGGGATCCAAAGAATTGGCTAGTCCACAAAAGTATGGTTTGTGGTAAAGACAATTGGTATCCATATTTGGTATTCAATTCACCAAGGTTCAGTTGAAACCAAGAATTGGCTAGTCCTGAGCAAACGGCTACAGGTAAAGACAAGTCAAATTCGTTTACAGTTGCTGGTTTACTAAAAATCAGATGGTTATCAATGTACCATGGTCTTACACACCTGAACATTGGCTACTCCAGTAGTGATGGCTATTGGTAAAGAGACATCAAATCCATTAATTTTCAATGATTCACCTCTCACAGGAGTTAACACACCTGGATGTGATGAGAATAGTCTGAAACTTAAGTGATTTGATGTACATATTGTCATAGTAGCAGTCAAGATCCAGAATGACATGGTGACCAGCTTAAATTTTCTTTTGAAGATAATTTTCTATTGCTGCTGAACTATCGAAGTTGCTGCTGGAAGTTTCAAGTGTTACTACTGGTTACTTACTGATGCTGCTGTTGGATTAATCCTCTCCCTATGGACTTCAAAGTACTTTCAGAGATCAAAGAACACTTAGGGAATCTTGTCGGTTTACCTAGTCAACCTCAATATTAGGGGAGGATTGTTAGGAATTTTGGAAATAAGATATTTCTTGTTGCTGCCGATAGTGAAAGCTGGTTCCTGCCGATAGTTGTGGTTCCTGCTGAAGCTCATTGCTGCTGATAGTTATATCTCATTTCTGCTGATAGTAGTAGTTACTGCGGGTTTTGTTAGTTGTTATCCCGTATGTTTAGAATGTTTGTTAGATTTATTTTTAGAAGAGATCATGTTTATCTCTTCACACGTTTTCTTGTATGACGGGTTAGGGTTAAGGTTTCTTGTCATTATAAAAGGAACACCCCGTCTATGAGTTTGATACATCTTTACGTCTTAACAATCTTCAATAAAATTATCTTTTAGTTCATTATACGATCCATAGAGGATCATAGTCTTAGTTCTTTTCTTTTCTAGTTCGTACTCAGAGATTCTCTTATAGTGTGGTTGTGATTACATAGGCATCCTACCGATCCACATAGGCTCAAAGATCTAGCAGGTGTGTTGGATTCAACATTACGTACCTTCCACAAGATTCTTTATGAATATTATAGAGGATGCTTGAAGCCTGCTTCAGTCCCACACAACGAAGCCATGGGGACGAGCAAGACCTTTTGTAAAGGTTTTCCCCTATAAGCCTATATTGAGGGGCTTTAACTTTGATCTTTCGCGCTGTTTTTGGATTATCGGGTAGAATACCACTTATCAAGTATGTCCTTATTGGAGCCATCCAGCTAGAGCCTTCGTCAGAGGCTTCATCTTGTGCGATTGACCTATGGACCAATATTTATACTAAAACCTCTTCGGGCAGGTGAGCCATAACCGTTGAAGATAGCTTGCTCAGGGCGCCTGCTTTCTTGTTCTAGCTTCTACGAACATGCGTTACCTCATATGGTTTAAATTCCTGAAGAAGCTCCTTGGTCACGTCCAAATACTTCTTGATTGTAGGCTGTTCTATCGCGTGGGAGCCTTTGATTTGGTTGGTAACTAGCTGTGAGCTTACGAAGGCGGAGAGGCCATCAGCCTCCATGCCTTTTGCGAGCCGGAGGCCAGCTAATAGAGCTTCGTACTCTGCTTCATTGTTCGTAGCCTTGAACTCAAATCGCAATGCGTAAGCGTACTCTTTTCCTTTTGGGTTGATTAGGATTAGACTCGCTCCCGAACCATTGGAATTCGAGGTCTCGTCTATGTATAATTTCCACTTCTCCTTCGTCCTTGGTGGTTGTTTTTTGTCCCGACTGTGTTCGGAAGGTGTTTTAGCGAGAGGACTTGCGAATATCTTATTTCTGACAGAGTCTGACCCCCTATGCCTTTTTGATGATTTCGAAGCTTGCAGATTATCGGTAGCTTGGACTTTTGAAGAATTAACCTTGACCCCCTGCTTAATTGGTGTGACGTGTTTGGACTTATCAACCTTATGTTCTGCGTCGGAGGACTTGCCCTCGGTCCTTAGTGTTTGAGGGGCTTTAGCTATGTCAGAACGTGTCCGCGCGAGGGTTTCCTTGTTGGCTTTGCGCAGCTTTTCCAAATTTGTCTTGGGATTAGTAGGGGGTTGCTCTTTGGTGACCATCGCCTGCTCTGGATGGTACTCATTTATCACAACTTGCTTTTTGGTGCCCGTATGACTTGGAATAGCCTTCGAAGGCTCCTAAGGGCTTTCCTTGATCCTTCTACCAATTTCTCTTTCCCTTCTATGACGATAACTAGAAAGTACGGTTCCTATTCCATGAGGTGTATGGAATTTTATTGCCGCGTGTATGGTGGATACCACGATGCCCATCCTTTGCATGGTTGTCCTTCCTATCAGCAAGTTGTAGGGGGAGTTGGACCTTACGATGGTGAACATGAGGGTTTCTGTTCTCGTGAGCTTGCCTTCTCCAATGGTTACTTCTAATGGAACTTCTCCCAGAGGCCACGAATGCTTGCCAGAGAATCCTACCAATGGTATCTTCGAGTCAACCCTTTGAGACTTGATCGAAGGCTCGAGCTTTCGGAAGCAATGCTCATATATGATTTCACAAGGGCTTCCGCAGTCCATACAAGCTCCATTCATTTCCTGGTTAGAAATGAGGACTTCGATGACCACTGGATCATTCGAAGAAACCTTGCCTGCGATAGGGGGAAACGTTATCTCCCTTGTCTCGTTAGTCTCCGACTCCGGCACCTTTCTTTTCGGACTGGTTTCGCCCCAATGAACCATGAGTATTGGGGCTTCGAAAGGAGTGGTATCTTTAGCCAATTGAGTGCCGGTTATCTTTTCCTTTCCCTTCTTTATTCCCTTCACCAAGTGTGCCAATTGCCCGGACTTCACAGCTTCTTCTATCTGTTTCTTTAGCTCTCTACAACTGTTCGTATCATGACCATAATCTTCGTGAAAGTGACAATACTTGCTGGTATCCCTGTTTTTGCCCTTACTTGTCATACGAGGGGGTGCTTCGAAGGCCTTAGCAGCCCTCTCCGTAGCAAGTATTTCCTTTGGAGACTTGGTTAGACTGCTTAACAAACCGTGGTTGGGACCTTTGTTGTACGGAGAAAACCTGTCTCTGTTCTTGTTCTTGTTCTTTGACCCTTCCCACGAAGAATGCTTCGAAAACTTGTTGTTGCTGTCTCTGTCTATCGGAGCCCCATTAGTGGATACCTCTTTCGCTTCGATCCAAGTATACGTCTTTTCCATTAACCCTTTGTAAGTTATCGGAAGGTCGGTGGACAAGAATTCCAACAAACTCCGATTTCGACGACCGTGTACGAAACCCGAAATACGCTGATCTTCATGAAGACCCAAAATCTGCAAAGTCTCATCGGTGTACCTAGTGACGAAGGCCCTTGTGCTTTCGTTTTCCTTTTGTTTAATGTTGTGCACCGTTAAATGAGTCCTTGTGAACTTCTTTTGCTGACTGAAGTGTGACCGGAACATAGCCTTAAGATCATCAAGATTGACGATGCTACCGAGCTTTTGCCCATTCCACCAAATACGAATAGAATCCTGTAGGGTGTATGTAAACATATGACAGGCCACCGGCATAACCCATTTTTGCATTTTGATAGCCCCTTCGAACAAGTGTAAGAAATTGTCCGGATCCCCCTTCCCATCATAAGTCCCAATGTGCGAAGGCATTTTCAACCCATCAGGCAATGGGTAATCTTCTATCCACCTAACGAAAGGTTAGCGAACCATGGTCTGAGTATAGACAATTGTAAGGTGGTGCATACATGGGAACAGTATTATAGGGATTGTTGTCTTTGGGGCATTCCATAGGAGTTTGACTTGGGTAGGACTGATAAGGTGTATTCATGGCAAACGGATAACCGTTTCCCATGGCATACGGAGGGTACGCCATAGGATGCCCGAAGGGTATGCTCCCATAAGTTTGAGGGAGGCTTGGGTTATTAGGCTGTCCATTTACTGGAGGATATAAATTTTGAGGATAAGACTGAGTTTGGAACAAGGGGTACATACCATTGGGAGGAAGATTTCCTCCCATATTAATTGTAGGCGGATTGCCTTCTACGCCTGATGCATGAGAAGGCTGCAACGGAACCCCAGCTTCAGTCCTTCCAAGATGAGCTGCTAGCAATGGAGGCAAAGTCACTCCCACTTCTTCCCTTCGTTGGCTCCTACCGTTAGAGCCTTCGGTAACCGCCCCTTCTCTCCTTGTCGGAGCCCTCTCGGGATCTCCTTCGAAACCAACGGACCTTCTGCTTAGCCTTCAACTGACTGGAGACCCAATCCTTAAGGCCGATAGAGTTGCTCCTTGGGTCGGAGGCCTAGGTTCCATCTCCATTTCTTCATCATACTCATCACTTGAGTATTCCAACTCCCTTCGCATCTCAGCATTCCTGACTTGCCTTTTACGAGCCCTTAGGAGGGATTCCAACACTTCGTGGTTGGCTTCGACAAAGGCTGGGCTAATAATGGGCTCCGGATTGGCTGATGTCGAAGCATATGGTTGGGTGTTGTTTCTGGGTGAGAACGTGTTGTGAACGTGGAAGCGGTTATTGGGGGAAGGTTGTTAGAGTCGTTGATTGGTATTGGTGCTAAGGTAGAGAAATCCGATGGGGGAGTATCTTCTCTTCCTTGATCCATGCTGGATATATAGTGAAAGTAGGTGGTTGGTTATAAGCTTGGAAATAACGAGACCAATTGTAGCGGTCCCATGGATGGCGCCACTGATTATACAAAAAGATGCACTACCAGGCCTTCGATGGTGATCAAAGGAATAATGGGGTGTTGAGATTGCGCCAAGCTTGTTCTTAACCTGAAATAAGAAATACGAAGACACTACGTTAAGTGATTGCGCAGGGGTTGGACCCTGCGAACCACCTCCGGCGTGCGAGTAAGTATGTGTAAGGGTAATGTAGGTTGTAAATGTCAAGAATGAAGTTAACTTACATTGTTCTTGCCCGACTAAGCTATTTATAGGAGAGAAATAGGCCTTAGTGGGCGGTTTGCACATGTTTCGGAGATCATGGGGTATCCCATGATTTGTGGTAACCGCTAGGGCTTTGTAGCCCACGATCTCTGTTTTGGCGGGAAAGCCAAGGGAAGAGGAGACGTGGGTTTGACCAGGTCAGGATTGTCCTTCGTGCTAGTTCCTTCGTAGGAGATACCCCGAAGGGCTTAAGGCTTTGATTGGCGGATTCCCACATGGTAACCAGTTCGCAGGCGAATGGTTTTACGCCAATGAAACGTGTTAGGAGATTAACCTGGGCCTTCGAAGGGAGGGCTTTCTACAGGCTCGAAGGAGAGTCCTTCGAACCGTTCGGAGGGTACATCATCACACACTGATTCATAACAAATCGCGTCTGGTAGCTAAAGGTTTCACTCAGCAAGAAGGAATTGATTTTGAAGAGTCCTTTGCTCCAGTTGCTAGGCTTGAGGCTGTCTGTATCTTTCTGGCATACGCTGCTCACAAGAATATGGTCATTTATCAAATGGATGTAAAAACGGCATTTCTGAACGGTCAACTACGTGAGGAAGTTTATGTTACTCAACCAGAAGGATTCGTTGATCCAGATCATCTCAATCATGTGTACAGACTCAAGAAAGCCCTTTACAGACTTAAACAAACCCCAAGGGCATGGTACGATAAACTGAATGCTTGTTTGCTTGCCAATCATTTTACTAAAGGTTCTGTGGATCTGACTTTGTTTATTCAAAAACACGGGAGGACATTTTAATCGTTCAAATCTATGTCGATGACATTATTTTTGCATCAACAAACAAATAATATTCAAATGATTTTGCAAGATTAATGAAACAAAAATTTCAAATGTCCATGATGGTTGAACTTACGTTCTTCTTAGGACTCCAAGTTCATCAATCACCCCGTGGGATTTTTCTAAGTCAGTCCAAGTATGCTCTTGAAATATTAAAGAAACATGGAATGACAAGTTGTGATACTTATAACACACCTATGTCTGCATCATCCCCAAAGCTGGATGTTGATTTACATGGTACACCTGTTAACCCTACAAAATACCATAGTATGATTGGGTCCCTCATGTATCTAACAGCCAGCAGACCAAATATAGTTTTTACTGTATAACTGTACTCCCGTTATCAGTCACGACCAACTGAAAGACACCTCTCTGAGGTTAAAAGAATCCTTTGATACATAAAGGGAACCATCCATTTGGAGATCTGATATCCGAAGGATTCTGGTTTTGAACTAATAGCTTTTTCAGATGCTGATCATGCAGGATGTTTAGATACACGCAAAAGTACATCCGGGGGGAGTGCAATTTCTAGGAGACAAATTTGTATCTTGGCAGTCAAAGAAGCAGGATTGCACTTCATTGTCATCTACAAAATCAGAATATGTATCCATGTTAGCATGATGTGCTCAAGTCATATGGATATGATCACAGCTGATGGACTACGGTTACATTTTCAACAAGAATCCCATGTACTGTGACTCCAAGAGTGCCATTGCCATCTCTTGCAACATGGTTCAACAATCGAAGTCAAAACATATTGCACTTCGATATCATTTCAGCAAAGAGCATGTTGAAAATGGTACAATTGAATTATACTTTGTGGGTACTGAATACCAATTAGCAGATTTATTCACCAAAGCCTTGCCCCATGCAAGATTTGTGGAATTAGTTCACAAATTGGTATGTGGTGTTTGACTCCAGATGATTTGCAAAACTTTCTTAAACACAACTAACAAAGTCAAACACGAATCTCTAACCATTTTTGAATTTTTTTTTTTGGAACACGTTTTGAGGGGGAGAAAACATTTCATAAAACTCAAAAATTTTGCACATATTTCTTTCAACAATGATTTCAAACGAAAGTGTGTTTTATTATTACTCTTTGGATCACTAAGGATACTTTGGGAAACTTTGACGGTCCATTTGTGCATATAAGTTATTTTCTTGGGAAATTAGGACCAAATGTGAAAAACTAATCGAGCTCAGGGACTAAACATGTTTAAGCATAATAGTTATACCTATATAAGAAAACTTTATTCATGATGAACACTTTTCCCACTCACTCAACTAAAAACGCTACTCCGAAATTTTTTTTTTTTGACCAAGAATTCAAATTTTTTATCAAGTATCTCGAAATCAAAATGTAAGTTCACAATTCTCTTTGTTTATGCCTAACAATCACTCGCCCTAAACATTGAATCACTTTCTGTGCGTTATTTGCTTAATCGGAATTTAGGGTTTAAGGGCTAAAATTGGGTGTTTTTGATTTAGGATGTTATAGTCTAATTAAAGAGGTTCAATAGCTTCGTTGTCATCCCTAGATTATTCGTATATGGTTTAATTGTGATTTGAATCATTAATTTAGGGGATTTATGATTGTTTTAGGGTTTAAGTATCGAATGTAATTGTGGCTGTCTTTTGGGTGTTTATATGAGTTGTTATTATGCACCATTATGTGTCATAGACCCCTTAGGACATGCGTGTTTAAGTCCCAAAACATGAATCCAAATGAATTGAATTTGTGTCAATTTCGCCTAAGATTAAATATTTTGTGTATGTTTGGTGGACATTTTGTGATTTCTGGATGAATGATTAAGGTTAGGATACTAGGTTGGAGGTCTTTATCTTTATTTGGGAACAAAAATTGGTCAAACAAAATTTTTTTTCAAAACGTTGAATGTTTCCGAGTAGGGATGAAGATCTGCAAAACTGTTAGAAGATTTCCGAGTAGGGAAATCTTTTATGAAGATTTCCGAGTAGTGATAGTATGATACGTGTTTTCGAATATGGTTATTAAATGTTTCCGAGTATGTGTTCTTAAATGTCTCCTAGTATGAATGTTACAAATCTCCGAGTACGGAGGGTTACTTATTCCGAGTATGGAATTGTGTCTCTTTCCGAGTAGGAGTTATATATTGGTTTTTCCGAGTATGTGTTCTTAGGATATCCGATTATGAATTGCTATTTTTCTCAGAGTACGAAGGGTTACTTATTCCGAGTATGGAAATGTGTCTCTTTCCGAGTAGGGTTACTCTGCCAAAAAATTTCAAAATTTTTCGAGTATGAAATTGTTGCATTTTTTTCCCGAGTATGTAACCCTCCCAAATTTTTCATGTGTTTCTTATAATTCAATTTTTTACATGATTTGCTTATGTGTGTTTCTTTCTCCATTGGTCAAAGTATGCTCTTGTCTCTAACACTAACAAACATGTACAATCTCGTGTATTTTGTGTTGATTGGCTATGTTTCAGATTCATAATGGCTCAGGAACAAAACTCTTCACTACCAAGATTGACATGGGCACAAATGTTTCCTGATGGCAATGAATGGGCTATTGAAAGTCTAATCACAGGGTTGACTTGGAGAATCTTCCATGTCACCCTACACGCCAAGTAATGGTGGAGATTCTTAAATGCCACTTCTGCAGAGATCTCTTCACCAACTCAGCCACTGTTCCTGAAATATATCTCAATCAATTCTGGCATACACTTCAAGTAAGCAGAGATCAAGATACCATGACTTGTACTATTGATAGAGTTGAAATCACCTTCAGTGTACATACGCTCAGAAATGTGCTTCTTCTCCCTAAAGCCAATCATGGGAAATACACTGACTTCCTCCCACTTCCGTCATTTTCTGATATTGTCAAGTTTCTTCAACACTTGGGCTATGATGACTCTATAGATGAAATCACTTCTCATTCAATGGTCAACAGATGATACATGCCTCAACCGTGGTTGATTCTCTACTCCATCATCAACCATTGTGTTACCGGCAAAAACTCTGGATTAGAGAATCCCAGATTGGAACACTTGCAAATATTCTGGGGCATAGTAAATCTCAAACATATTGACTATGCAAGCCTTATCTGGAATGACTTCATACAACAATCTAGATCATTCAAGAACAAGCCCAAGTACAGGATTCCATTTGCAAGATACACAAAAATTATCATCATGCACTTCATGGAAAATCATCCTGACATTGACGAAAGATAAGATGAAAAGCTACACACTCCTGACAACGATCACATACTCTCTGGGATCCGAATCCAATCTACCAAAACAAAAAAGATTGGAAGAAGAATTCCCAACTCTCTAATCCCTGCCAAAGTAAAAGAAACAAGAGCCTATCAAGATTATGATGCAGCTGAGAAAGCAGGAATGGTGGGAAAGACTGAGAGTAAAACAAAAGGTGTGGTGACGAAAAAGACTGTTACAAAGGGAACAGGAGGAAAGAAAGCAGGTGATACAGGAAGCACTATCAGACAACCAACAAAGAAAAAATAACACACCTTGCAACTTCGTGATGAAGAATTATATGAAAAATAAAAAGAGGATATTTAATTTACCGAAAAACTAAGTGCACAATCAGAACATGAATGAATTATCAAGATTAAACAAGAAAAGCTGCTAGTAGAACAACTAATTGAAAATGAAGTAGATGCTGGTGCTGAAGCATCAAGGCAGCTTGCACTTAGAAAGGACAAAGAAAAAGGTCACTAAAGAACCTTTATCAACTCATGAATAGTTTATTGTTCCCTTTACACGCTTAGAGTTAACTAGAAAGTTAATCTATTCGTGTTTATGACTAATACAATGTTATGATTAATTCTAACAGATTAATGAAACGTAATAGTAAAAACACATAAGTATTTTTCAATGTTTAAATTATTAGTAGAAATGAATCAAAGAATCTATTACGCAAGTGTTTTGCGGAACAAACACTAGGGATTGAATAGACAAGGTATGGTGGTGTCTCCTATCTAAACTCAAGCTTTGCTTTGAGTGGTAACAATTTGACCCACTGAGCTATCTCAGGGATACGTTGCTCTTTGTAGGAGAGAAGTTGCTTTGCAAAAGTCTAAGCTTTCAATGTACAAAAACACACTTTACTTCTCTCTTATCTGAACCTATTTATACACAAGTATAAAGAGTAAAAGTGATTAAAATAATACAAGTTGTTGAAGCAAGCGTGTCTGACAATTACAATAGTAATTGTCATTTCCAAGAACCAATAGGAATGGGCTAAAAGTCTTTAGGAGTGGTTAGTCTGACACTCCATGACTTTTAGCCGTCTTAGGGAAGGTTTCTTCCTGATAAGATAAGATTTGATCTTATCTTAAACTCTTCCCAGATCTTCCCGCCTTTCTTTCAGGCTTTAGGTTCTTCAGTACACGCCTTCATTTATTAATCACAATTGTTGTTGAGGAGACTAGGGTTCAGTGAGTTCTTGTCCAACACTCACTGAACCATCTTCTTCTTCATTGGCTTAAGTCCTACTCAGGGAGTACCGCCTTCCTAAGTAGTGAATCATTCTTCTTGAATTCGCCTTAAGCATCCTGAAGATGACTCACTGAGAGACTTTTCTCTCAGTGACTTTAATTGCTCTCGGTTGATAAACACTTGGCTTAATTTGTGTTCAAATCCTGTTTAAGATAATTGGGTATTTACGAACCTAACAATCTCCCCCTATTTGGATATAAATTATACCTAAGTGTTTTGATCAGTATGAGTGAGCTAAAGGCTTCTTCTCATACTGAATATACTAGAAGACAGTTAAGGACACTGATATAACATAAACATGGACCAACATTTTATTCATATTATTACAAAGTCCTAACATCTAAACAAAATACTCAAGGTTCCTGAAAGATACCCATGAGTTCAAGTTTCGCCTTCTTTGATGCCAACACCTCTTTATCAGGTCGTTCCTTCATCATTTGATCCATCAGCCTGACAAACTCCTCATTATCAGGACTCCTGATATTAAGCGCCATTAGTTTGTAGGCAAGGAGTGTTGTCGTTTCCACTTTATCAATGTCAGAGACTCTCTGAAAGGCTTCCTGACCAAATTCATCCACAAAGAAGATACCATACTCAGGTTCCTTGATGACTAGGTTGGGACAGAACTTGACTCCCTGAGGAGTAATCCTGTTGCAGTGAAGTGCAGCTATGTATTGTTCAGGTTCTAGAGCCACAGCTTTTCTTTTCTTCCCGGTCTTCTAATTAAGTTCAGGGATAGTCAGTCCCTGAGAAGCAAGTGCCCTATCGTAGTCAATTCCAAGACTTTTGGCCACTTTCGAGAGTTCCTCATACTTAGCACTTAGAGACTTGATGAGGGTTGGGGCATTCTTGCTTGTGGTTTTCTTTCTCAGGATGGGCATCATCATATCCCATTCTCTTATCCCATAGTCTAAAAATTTGATTGTTGGAAGATGTTCAGACTTTCTTGGCCCCCTATGAATTGTTATGCTTAGGGGTTTGGTGTTGTGAATGGTGATGTCATTGATTGTGCCTTCATCCTTGGTTTTGGTCATGTGCCATACGTACCTCTCATATATTCTCTGCCTCCTTTCTTCCTTAAGTTTGGCTTGTTTGTTGTGTTCTTGAAAAAGTTGGGCTTGTATCCTGATGAATTCATCTCCCTGAATTTCTTTATCAGACTCCTTGATTTCCTCCTTGGCAACCTCATAAATTACAGACCTGTTGAGTTCCTGCTCTTTCTCTTGGTCCTTCCTGAGATCTTCTTGGTATAAGATTTCAGCTAGTTCTTCATGAGTCCCATAGACCCTTCTCCCTCCCTCTAAATCAACATAGAACGGTGCATCAGGATCTGCACGTCTTTCAGTTGAAGCCTTGACTAAGCGTGCTTCAGGAAGAGGGTTTGTTTCAGTTACCATGATTTTCTTCCCTTTGTCAATTGGAGGGGGTTGACTGGTGGATGTTTCAGGGACAGTCACCAAAGCAGAAGAAGGATCAGGGATTGGGTCATCATTTTTCTCCCCCTCAGTAGGTGTTGGAACTTCAGTGGAGACACCGGCTGACTGAGGAGTTGGAGTAACATGAGAGGCCTGAAGAATGGATAGAATGCTGGAGACCATAGACTTTGTTTCAGAAGTCTCATTCTTCACGGCACTTAATTCGGCAGCCATTGCCGTTTGGTTGGTTGAGAGTTCAGTGACATGGGCGGTGTAGTGGGTGACCAGCTCATTATGTGTTGTTGAGAGCTGTTCAAAGGCTGAAGAGATTTTGATCAAGTGCTCCTTGGATGCAATAACAGCCTGATGAATTGAATCCTGCTGTGTCCTGAGACCTTGAAGATCTACCCCCTGAAAGAGCTTTAGAAGCTCAGTAATGTTGGTGGAGGTGGACGTCTGAGAGGCCAAGTAGGCATCCAGTCTTTTGATTAATATGGGATCATCTGCAAGTTGTTCTTGGACTGATTCAATAGCCTAGAGGATGTTGGAGAGTTCCTGATGCTGTCCAGTGGCTATTTCATCTACAGATTTGTTTAGGTTGCCAAGTTGTTTATCAGTAAGTTTGGCGGCCTGAAGAATCTTTGCCTGAGATTCTTCTACAGAGGCCTTGAAGTCGGCATAGGAGGCTGCCACTTCAGTGTGCTTATCCCATTGCTCATCCGTGAGTACATTGTAAAGACCTTCGTTGGCTTTGCGAAGGAATTTGGCCACTTTCCTTTCAGACGCCGGACGAGCATTGTCATACTTTTGCAACCACTCAGGAGTGGCTGAAGCACCTGATGATGATGATGAGGCTGATGGGGAACTGGGTTGTTGATCCTCAGGAGGAGGAGAAGAATGTTGTTGCTCAGAGTGCTGAGGAGGGTTTAATTGACCCTCCATTTCCTCCTCAGCATCAGGGATATCATCATCACCAAAATCAATCTCCTCCTCTGACTCATCAGCTAACAATTTTTCATAGTCAGCCAGAGAAGGAGCCTTCAGGATATCCGGCCCCCCCTCAGAAGAGGGCTCACCATCGTTGTGGCCAGGTTCTGACTCTGTTGTCATAATAACTGGTGGGGTTTGACCAGCCTGACTAGTCATAATAACTGGGAGGGTTTGCCCAGCCTGACTTTTAGGGTCAGTTCCTGAGAGAACAAAAGTGCCTGAGATGCCTGAGGTGGTTTTGGGTTCCGTATCGGCGGGTGGTTTATATCCCTCCGAGTCTTTGTCCCCATGAGCGCCTTCAACCACTGATGGGTGTTTTCCAGTGGAATCATGAGGCACTCTTTGTGAAGATTTATGGACCCCCTTCCCATCAGGATTGGACTGTCCTTTTGCGGATTTAGGGTCCTGAACTCCCTGATACCCTGAGTGTGATTGCTCAGGGACGTTAGTAGGATGTAAGTGGGTATGGGTCCCCTTCTCAGTGGAGTAGTGCTGCCCCACTGAGGATATAGAACCCTGTACTCCCTCAGGCTCTGATTGTGATTTATCAGTGCCTTTATTGGGATGTGAATGGGTGGAGGTTCCTGATCCCTCTGACTTATTTATGTCAAAGGAAACATGCGGAAAGGGTTTGTCCGAGGACACTGAGGATGATTTCTCAGTGACCTCCGGTGACGGTTGTTTTGTGGTCAGAAGGGTCTCTGTAGTGGGTGTCTCAGAGGTCTGGGCCACAACTTTAAGGGTGCCTGAGGCAACAGTCTCAGTGATGAGTGGTTTAGGTCTAATCACCTTGCTGGACTGTCCCCCTTTCTTTTTCTTCACCTTCTTGGTTGGTGAAGGTATTGGGGAGCTTGCATTTTCACCCTGAATGACTACTAACATGTAGTTGGTCAGGGCGGTGGGTTGTACCTCAGTGATGTCACTACTAAAATTGGTCTTATGCAAGACGTCAGGTTTTGTACCTTGATCGTCAGACCTTAAGTAGTCAGAACCAAGAAGGTCCTGAAGCACACAGGAAATGAACCTAGGATAAGACATGTGTCTTTGCCTATGTTTCCCTGAGAGCTTGGCAACGAGGTCACGGAAGATTATACCTCCGATATCAATTTTTCTACCCTCCAAGAGACTGAACATCATCATTTGCTGTGATGAGTTCACTTCCTCAGTAGAGGATTTATTCCCTCCGAGGACTTGAATGACAAATGTCATCATGAGTCTCCAGATGGGGTGAAACCATGTCTTCACTATGGGAGCCTTTTCTAACAAGGCTTCAGGAGACAAAGTAGGACGCTTAGCGTCATGAGGCCCAAGGAATAGCATTTTTGCTTTAATTTCCTGGTCAGTAGGGTTCGCCTCAAAGGTCTGGTCGAAATCAAGACCAGTGGCCTAGAGAAAGGTCTTGTAGTTCAGGGAGAGGGGTTTCTTCCCATTCATCACAGTGAATGTGATGATTGATTCTCTGGTGTCCTTAGGGCCAGTAGCCGTTGCGATACACCAGAACTCCCTAAGGTAGTCATGATAAATGACTGATGGGGTTTTGGTAAAGGCCGTGGCAAGGAAGCAGTTATGTAAATACTTAACCACATCCTTGTACCCCTTATATTGTTGGGGGTAGTGGAAATTCCCAACCACGTTGTTCTTGGTCAAATCCACGCCCTCCATTGTGAAATTCACATTTGGGGTGAGGGTGATAGCATTAGAAAATGCCATTTTTGTGTTAGGGTTTTGGTCGGAAAAATGGTATGGGTTTCTAATAGCTAAGAACACACACAATTTGTTTGATAGAGAAAAGGGCAAGAATTTGCTTATGATTTCTAAATAAAACGTGTGTGTGTTATCTTTTGTTTGGGTTTTTATAGGGAAGTGGAGGTTGAGGGTCTTTTGGGCATAAAGCGGTTATTCTCAAAATTTTGAAAATTGTTTTATAAAACATTTGAAGTCCGCATTTAATGCCACGTTTCCATTTCCCCATGTATTCGGCAACTGTCATGGTGAACAGTTGTGCCGTCTGCAAAAAGTGTAATTTGCAGAGCTGAGTCATCACATTTCTATTATGTAATTGGAGAGGCATTTAATGCCTAGTGGGAATGTGGGGGCCCAAGATGTGTATGCCAGAAAGGTAAAAGAACATATATTCCTATATTAAATAAGAGTTCAGTTATCTACCTAGGACATTTACTAACTAAATACTTAGAGCATTTAAGTTAGCATTGAATGATATCTTGAGGGCCTTGAATGACAATTCATTCACTGAGGGGTTTAGGAAGGGTGATTCAGTGATCTTGTTCACTGACAAACACATTGAGTCAGGGACATGAGGTTTTAAGAATTTACACTTCATTTGGAAGGATTCAATCAGTGAACTGATTCTCGATATCCAACATTCCTAATTCAGCTTTCAGTCTTGTGAAAGTTGGTTCATCCAAAGGTTTGGTGAAGATATCAGCTAACTGATATTCAGTAGGAATGAAGTGTAATTCAATGTCACCATTCATGACATGGTCCCTGATGAAATGATATCTGATATCAATGTGTTTTGTTCTCTGATGAAGAACAGGGTTGTTGGATATTGCAATTGCACTTGTGTTATCACAAAAGATGGGTACCATCTTATACTGAATGCCATAGTCACTGGGCTGACTTTTCATCCAAAGTACATTTGCACAACAGCTAGCTGCTGCAACATATTCAGCTTCTGTTGAGGACATGGCAACTGATTGTTGCTTCTTGGCACTCCAACAGACTAATTTTCCACCAAGAAATTGGCAGGAGCCTGAGGTGCTTTTCCTATCCATGTTGCAACCAGCATAGTCTGAGTCTGAGTATCCTTTAAGATCAAGGCCTGAACATTTTAGATAATATAATCCAAGGTTTGGAGTACCTTTCAGGTACCTGAATATCCTTTTCACAGCAGTGATATGAGTCTCTCTTAGGACAGATTGATATCTGGCACATAAGCAGACTGAGAATTGGATATCAGGCCTTGATGCAAGTAAATACATCAGTGATCCTATCATTCCTCTAAAAAGAGTTTGATTCACTGGTTTTCCAGTAAGATCAGGACCAAGGTTGTTTGGGGGTACCATGGGAGTCTTGACTGAGGCACAGTCACTGAGCTCATACTTCTTCAGTAGGCTTTTGACATACTTCTCTTGATTGATAGAGGTTCCTTTATCAGTCTGCTTGATTTGTAGACCAAGGAAGTAAGTCAATTCTCCCATCATGCTCATTTCAAATTTCTTTGCCATTAGTTTTTCAAACTGTTTGCAAAGTTTATAATTTGTTGAGCCAAAGATGATGTCATCAACATACACTTGTACAAGTATGACATCATTATTTGTCTTGTAGATAAACAATGTGTTGTCTATCTTGCCTCTGGCAAATTTGTTTTGGATCAGGAAGGCTGAAAGAGTCTCATACCATGCCCTGGGAGCTTGTTTCAGTCCATAAAGGGCTTTGTTAAGCTTGCAGACATGGTCAGGAAACTCATGGCTTTCAAATCCAGGAGGTTGCTGAACATAAACTTCTTCTTTCAGTGAGCCATTCAAGAATGCACTTTTAACATCCATTTGGTACACCTTGAAGTTCATGTATGTAGCAAAAGCAAGGAAGATCCTGATGGCTTCCATCCTTGCTACTGGTGCAAATGTTTCTTCATAGTCAATGCCTTCTTGTTGATTATAGCCTTTGGCTACAATTCTGGCTTTATTTTTAATGACTATGCCATTTTCATCATATTTGTTTTTAAATACCCATTTCATGCCAATGACTGAAACATCTTCAGGACATTTGACCAAGGTCATTACCTTGTTTCTTTCAAATTGTTCCAGTTCATCATTCATGGCTTGAACCCAACTTGGATGTTTTAGTGCTTCCTTAACACTTTTGGGTTCAATTGTGGAAATAAAGTCCACAAATAGGCATTCATTGGCTGAGGCTGCTCTCAGTTCAGCAGCCATGCTTCTTGTGAGCATGCCTTCAGTAGGCTCACCAATTATATTGACAAGTTCTATATCCTGAGACCTAGTCCAACTGTCCTGAGGTCTTTGAAACTGATTAGAACTTGTAGATGCCTGATGGGTAGGATCAGGATCAGACACATGATGTTCTTCAGCATCTTGAGTGTCTGAGTGGGTTGACTCATCACTGAGATTGTTTAGTACCTGAGCACTTTGTACTGACTGAATGAATTCATCTGTATTTTGTGCTTCAATAAATTCAGTGATGGTTGGGTAAGGAAGGTTGTGGGGAATGATGTAATTGGAGATGTCAGCATTTGCATGGTATTGAGTGGAAGGACCATTATCAGCATGATGTTCATCAGGAGGGTATTTTGATGATTCATCAATACCTATCTCTTCCACTGAGTTGTTAGAGACACTAATTGCATCAGTGCTCTCATCAAAGGTAACATGAAATGTTTCCTCAGCATGCTGTCTCCTAGGGTTGAACATCCTGAAGGCTTTTGAGACTAGGGAGTATCCTAGGAAGTATCCATCATCAGCTTTGGCATCAAATTTTCCAAGTGATCCTTGTTATTATGAATAAACACAGGACACCCAAAGACATGAAAGTAACTGATGTCAGGGATTCTTCCCTTGAATAATTCATATGGAGTTTTGCTATGTCTCTTGACAATGATGGATCTGTTTTGTGTATAACAGGCAGTCTTTACTGCTTCAGTCCAAAAGTGTTTGGAAAGGACTGATCCTTTTAGCATTGTCCTAGCTGCTTCAATGAGTGTTCTATTTTTCCTTTCAGCCACCCCATTTTGTTCAGGTGTGTAGGGTGAGGAAAACTTTTGTGAAATGCCTTTCTCATCACAGAAACATTCAAGTTCATAATTTTTGAACTTTGTTCTATTGTCAGTCCTAATCTGTTTGACTTTGATGTCATTCTGATTTTCAATGTTCCTGACAAAGGACATAATTGTTTCAGTTGCCTGACACTTTTTGATCAGGAAGTATACCCAAGTGTATCTTGAGTACTCATCCACAATGACCAGAGTATACTTCTCATGGTTAATAGATCTAGGACTAATTGGTCCAAATAGATCCATATGAAGAAGATGTAGGCAATTCCTGATGGAAAAGTTTGTTTTGGTTTTAAAGGATGCTCTGTGATGTTTACCTTTTTCACAAGCTGAGCATGGTTTGTCCTTTGAAAACACAAGAGATGGTAAGCCAAGGACCTTGTTTTGTTTTACAAGGTTGTTTATGTTTTTGAAGTTTTGGTGGGAGAGTCTCTTATGCCAAAGCCAGTTGGGAGTATCAGTGGCCTTGGTAAAGAGACAAGTTCCATTCTGAGTCAGACTGGACATGTCTAACACATAAACATCATGTCTTCTTGGTGCAATAAGGACAACTTCCTTATTCGCATTGAAGATGATTCCTTGTTTATCATCAAACTGAACTATGTATTTTGCATCACATAGTTGACTGACACTTATCAAATTGTATTTTAGACCATTTACATAAGCTATCCTAGTAAAGACTATACCATTGCAGTTTACTGAACCATAACCTTCAGTGAGACATGATGAGTTATCACAAATATCACTTTGGGTCCTGATTCATCCACATACTTGTGCAGATACTCCTTCACACCAGTCATGCTCCTTGAACATCCACTATCAAGATGCCAAACAGGGTCCCTGGCATGTTTCTGCACAAATGGTAAACTGGGTCAGTTCTTTCTAGGACTCCACTTCTTTGAGGGCTTAGATTTGATGGTCTTATTAACATTTTCAAGTGATTTATGGTCAGTCGTGGAGTGAACTGAGCTACCACATAATATGCATTTGATTGCTGATGTAGACTCAGTGGACTCAGAGGCTGACTTTGTCATACCTCTACTGGCCTGAATGGCCTTACCACGTCCTGAGGTGTTATGAGTGGAACTTCCACTATTTTCACAACAATTTTCAATTTGACAATCCTTAGGATGGTGGTCATTGAACCCACAGTAAGGGCAAGGTGCAAAAGGCTTTGCCTTTTGTTTCTGTTTCTGTTTAGAATTAGAAGGATAGTTTAAAGACTGAGCTTTAAGACTTGCCATGTTTGATGTGACTGAATGTGTTTTGTGATCAGAGGTCCTGTGATCATCCTTTTTGCAAACCATGCAATAAAGAATTCTATAGCAATCATCAGTGATATGATTGGTATAGTTACACAATTCACATCTTTTCAGAGGTTTTGTGGGTTTGGGTTTGGTCTTTGAGGAAGATGGTTTTTGTTCCTTCTTGGATTGAGAAGGTTTCTCAGAAGATGCAATCTTCTCTCCCAGCTTCCTGACCATTTCAGCCAACTGATCAAATTTTGAATCAGGGCTTTGGGTTGTTACTTCAGAAGGGACTGAAGTTGATGAGTCATTAGTAATTACTGAGACTTCAAGAGTTGGTCTCTTCAGGATGGATGTTTCCTTTCCTGATCTCACCTTTGGAGAGTGTGGTGAGAAGACCATTGGTGGGAGGCCTAAGTTTGGTGCAGCAACCTGAAGGGTATTCAGTGGAGGAAGTGGTGGATACGATTCTGATTCAGACTCATTTATAGACTCAGTATTACTGAGTTGTTCAGTGAGTTCAAGCTTACTGAGTTGTTCAGTAAGTCCAAGCATATTTTTCAAAGCCTGACTTTCAGGAAGCAAGATCTTTCCAGTCTCAAAGTTTGGTAACTTACTAACTGGGTTGTCCCTGACAATCCAGTTATTTAACTTGGGAAGCATCTCTTGCTCAAAAGATATGCCAGCTGGAACAAAGGTCAGTTCACTGGTACTTGCATAGGGGTTAACCATGTGATGGTCAATTCCTATAGTTTTCCTAGGGATTAAACCCACAGTATCAAAGACCTTGGGGTTCTTTTTGGTCCACCTTGGATGACAGCTTTTTCTTTGTTAAGTTCAGTTTGTAGGGCTTGGTTTTGTTTCAAAATTTCAGTGTTCTGAATTTGTAGAGTTATTATTTCTAATTTGGCTTGCTTCAGTACAAGCAATTCATCTCTACATTTATTCAATTCTGACACTATGTTGTTATATTTTGAACACATGTTAAGCCGTTGTTCCTCAACAAATTTAAGATCTACACAAATATAATTCATGTAAGACTGCCAATCAAAATCATCATCCATAGAAAGTAAAGTGTTTACCTTCTTTATGGTGATGTTTACCCACTCTCCATTCCTTGCATGGCTTTTCCCAACAGCCACCTGATCACCTTCAGAGAGTGCCATCAGTGCACTCACTCTAATTTCCTCATCTGAGGAGACATCTTCATCATCCCAGTCATAAGCTTCAGCTACTAAAACCTTATTCTTTGCCTGAACAGGTTTAGGTGTTTGAGCAGCCTGAGACATAGATGGATTAGTTTCAAGAATTGCAAGTTTGGCCTTGGCTTTCCTATATTTTGCTTCAAAGTCTTTTTTACCCTTGTTTTGAAATTGTTGGGTCGACTGAAACATTCTAGGTTGAAACTTGCTAGTTCCTGAGGAACTATTTCCTGAAAATTTGTAAGAGGGTTCTGAGGTTGTTTTAGAATAACAGTCCCTAGCAAAATGACCCTTTTTACCACAATTAAAGCATTCAGTGGTTTCATTTGCTTTTCCTTTTGATAAATTGGACTGGTTTCTTTTGATGAAACGTTTTGAACTAGCAAGGAGTGCCCTTTCTTGGAATTCCAAGTTTAGATCTTTTAGGTACTCATCACTGGTTCTTTCATCAATTTCATCCTCAGACTCCTCTTGAAAGTCCTGCACAACACCATTAGTATAAAAAGCAGTTGATATGGGTGTGGAGGTTAAGGCCTTTTTGGACTCAAGAGCTTTTAAGTCAGGATATCTCCTTGAGATCAAGTTGTCCTCATAGACAAATTTCCCATAGATTTCAGGGAGCTCAAGGGTCTGAATGTAATTAGCATTCCTCAGGCCTTGTGAGAAGTTTAGCCACTTCTCAGGGAGACTATTGATAAAGCTAACATTTGTATCATGCATAGATAATACAACACCATCATTTGATAGTTCGTTTATCAAAGTCTTGTATCTGGTATAAGTCTGAGAGTGTAACGCCCCGTGACCACTTAGACCAAAAGTTCAAAACTTTTTGACTTTTTACGTTGAAACGCTTGAACCATGACCCATACATGAACAAAAGAATTTACATATCGATAAGACCATTCAGATTAAAGTAGTCTACCTTCTACACTAAAGTAGTCTACCAAGATCAAAAGTAGTCTATACAGACCAAAAGTAGTCTATACAGACCAAAAGTAGTCTACACAGACCAAAAGTAGTCTACCAAGACACTAAAGAGACCCGTGCTACCTTATATCCACACCAAACTCACTCAAAGCCATTAACATAACATACAAAATCATTTACATACTCAGTCAAACCGAAATGGTACTTTAAAATTTGACGGGTTATGCACCATAACCCATTTTGACCCATTTCATGACAAATGCCACATACGGCTTCCACAACACCTCAAACTTGACCATATTCTTTACTTTAACATATATAACATATTCCATTGACACTTGACCCGTTTACCACCCAAAATGGGTACATTTACCCTTTTTGCCAAACACCCCCCTTAAACATTGACCATAAACCACTTAACGCACTTGGACACACCGTTACCCACCCAAACTTTACCAAAAGCATTACATTAACATAACAAACATGTTCCAAGGGAACTTGACCCGTTTACAACCCAAAATGGGTACGAACACGCTTAAACCAAACACCCCATTATCATTACTCAAAAACACTTAAAACACATTTTGACCCATCGTTAGACTCCCAAATCGTTATGACCTTTCTAACATACAAATTGACACTCGACTACACTTTACAAATCAATAAAAGACTCTCGGGGGTACAACCTTGACACTTGAGCTCGGTATTCTATACTAAGCTCCTAATTGCGATCCAACTATTAATCCGCTTCCAATTCCTTAGGCTATAGTCCAAGTCCTTACATTTCGCCGCATATAAACCTACAAAAACATTAACAACTAAAAGAATAAGCTTACGCTTAGTAAGTAAAACGATAATCACATACCATCATACTTCAATCAAACACATAAGCATCACATATATCCAAACACTTACTTAGCAACTCCACTTTCCCATTTCTTGCCTAAACACCTAACATCACTTACTCTCACAACCAAATTCATCACTTAGATCATACTCATTCTAGCATATAAGCACATATCAAGTCTCTTATCACTAACCACAAACATACATAACACATACATGTTAGACATCCATATAACACATGCCATCATCATTTTACTTACCTTAGTCCAAGCTAAACAATACCAAGAACATCATCATCATCATAATCTTCCATCATCATCATCATCATCATCTTCTACAATTAACCAAAACCTAATAACATAATAATCAATAACATAAACAAGGGTTAACATAACCCATTAAACATACTCATCTACCTCCCTACATAATCATATGATCATATCTTGATCATATGATGAAAACCCACTTAATCATAAACCTTAACCTTAATAATCATTAAATAGAAATACTTACTTGCATAAGATCATAACTAAGGAAGGCCATAAACACTAGGACTTGATCATCTTCATCTTCTTCATCTCTTCTATATCACCATCTCACTTTCCCTCTCTTCCTTCTCTCTCTAAAATCCGGTCATCCAACTCTATCAATAATGGAGGAGAATTCTAGATAAGGCTAGATATATTAGTTAGGTGTAATCTTTGGCCTCTTGGCACCTTTAGTCCCTTAAGTCTCTTTTATCTTATTTTAGCCACAACTAACTTATAACACATAATTAACACTTGGCAACTTAGGTCCCTTTAGTTTATACATCATACTTCATATTACTACATTAGTCATACTTGACTATTAGTTTGACTATCGTGTTTGAATTTCCACGTAACTTTGTTGACCAACCAATCGCATCCAACCTTAGCATATTTCATCTAGGGTGGGGCCTACTCAACACCAGGATACGGGTCTAACAAAGAGAGACTTTCAGAGTCTTTTGCCCTGAAAGTATTATACTCAAGTTTCAGGTCCATGACCCTATTTTCCTTGGTATCTGAGGGGCCCTCAAAGCTATTAACCAAGTCATCCCAAGTTTGCTTGGCTGTTAAACAGTTGATGACTGATTCCATTATATCATCAGGAAGACAAGATATAAGGATGCTTTTAAGGCGCTGGTCTTGATTGACCACCCTCCTTTCATCAATGGTCCATTGCGCCTCAGGCTTGTTTAGCCCAGCAGCAGTCTTAGGGACAAATGGGCCATCCCTGATACAGGTGATGTAGTAAGGTTCCATACCAGTCAAATAGCAAATCATACATTTTTTCCATTTGCTAAACTTTCCAACTTCTAGTCTGGGTGCAACAGCAGAATAGCTGCCACCCTTTTTATCGACCAGCTGGGGTACATTAATATCAGCCATAGTAGGATCTTGGTTTTAAAAACCTTGAGCACTCTTGGTTAGTTTAGAAATATTTAATAAACCAGAGGCTCTGATACCACTTGTTGTTCCCTTTACACGCTTAGAGTTAACTAGAAAGTTAATCTATTCGTGTTTATGACTAATACAATGTTATGATTAATTCTAACAGATTAATGAAACGTAAAAGTAAAAACACATAAGTATTTTTCAACGTTTAAATTCTTATTAGAAATGAATCAAAGAATCTATTACCCAAGTGTTTTGCGGAACAAACACTAGGGATTGAATAGACAAGGTATGGTGGTGTCTCCTATCTCAGGGATACGTTACTCTTTGTAGGAGAGAAGTTGCTTTGCAAAAGTCTAAGCTTTCAATGTACAAAAACACACTTTACTTCTCTCCTATCTGAACCTATTTATACACAAGTATAAAGAGTAAAAGATATTACAATAATACAAGTTGTTGAAGCAAGCGTGTCTGACAATTACAACAGTAATTGTCATTTCCAAGAACCAATAGGAATGGGCTAAAAGTCTTTAGGAGTGGTTGGTCTGACACTCCATGACTTTTAGCCGTCTTAGGGAAGGTTTCTTCCTGATAAGATAAGATTTGATCTTATCTTAAACTCTACCCAGATCTTCCCGCCTTTCTTTCAGGCTTTAGGTTCTTCAGTACACGCCTTCATTTATTAATCACAATTGTTGTTGAGGAGACTGGGGTTCAGTGAGTTCTTTTCCAACACTCACTGAACCATCATCTTCTTCTTTGGCTTAAGTCCTACTCAGGGAGTACCGCCTTCCTAAGTAGTGAATCCTTCTTCTTGAATTCACCTTAAGCACCCTGAAGATGACTAACTGAGAGACTGTTCTCTCAGTGACTTGAATTGTTCTCGGTTGATAAACACTTGGCTTAATTTATGTTCAAATCCTGTTTAAGATAATTGGGTATTTACGAACCCAACACAGTTTGCTAAAGACATGTCAGAAGCCCCCAGAGAAAATAGACGCATCTACTTAGAAGACTTGGAAAATAAAAGGGAAGCTGAATTGAAACAAGTACAAGCTTTAGGTACTCATGATGTTTTAATGCAAAGTGATCATAACTCTGACAAAACTTTGTCCAAAAAAATGCAATAAGAAGAATCAAGTGATGAGTTCTTACACTCCGAGTCTGAGTCAGAAAAGGAAGAGAAAGATGAAGAAGATGACGAAAATGATGATGATGACAAGCAAACGAAGGATGATGATGAAGAATATGATGACGATGATCAAGATGATGACAACCCAGATCAATACATTATACAACCAAAGTCAGATGATCACACTCAAGATCCTCCTGTCAAGCAATCATCACTCACATTTCCTCAAGAACAACTCAACTTACACCTCCAACATACCTCACCTCCAACACTTGCAGATCTCGACCCAAAACCTACCACAGAAGAAGCAGGTCCATCTACACAACACTCACCGCCCAAGAAGCTCACAAAATTCAAAATTCAATTATCAGCAAATTCAATTGCTAGGGAACGAGTGAAGAGTGTACGTCGGGCTCAAGCACACATTAAGAAAAAGAAACAAATCCAGTCTGTTCAGCAACAAATCAAATAATTGCAAGACCAAGTTAAGGCACAACAACAGACTATTGATGAATTCGGGACAAAAGACATTGATAAAGCCATGGAAGATATAGTCAAAGTCTACATGCCTGATATGCTTCAACAATCTGTGGATAAGAAACTTCCAGGTCTTATGAAGACTTATGTCGATAGCAAGCTAGAGCGTACAATGAAAAAACTTCTCCAGACCACTCATGTTACTCTTCAAACACAACCTCCCAAACCTTCACTTTCATCGCTCAAAGCAACACTCTTGGCAATGATTAAAGCAAATCCTGAAGCTACATCAGTTGATGAAGAACTGCGCAAAGCTTTAGTCAAATCCATAGAGAAAGTTGAAAAGAAAGATGAACCTTGCAAATCTGATAAAGCTCGCAAAAGACATCATGACGAACCAGATTCAGATGCAAGAAAGGAAGGTCACAAAAGAGTTAAAAGGTAAAAGACAACGGGGGTCTAATCTTCTAGACATCAAGAGCGTCAATTTGACACACCTGCTGATGCCGAACTACAACCAACTGACCAACTTCAGTATGAAGACGTCATGCCACAACAACCACCAGAGTTGACTATTCAACCACCACCTGAATGGGTTGACCCAGAAACAGCAACGTACAAATGGTTTGAAGAAATGGTCGACAAACATCTGAAGTTGCCAGAAGATGAAATTCCACCAGAAGGTCCTATCATTGACTTTACCAAGAAACTGAAGAAAGTTATGAAGATATAACACTTGGAGAAGTCACACATCGTTGAACTCAGAAAAACCGGCTTCACACCGTTCAAGACTATCTTCACTACCCGTCTTGAGTTCGACTACAACTTCTGTTAGGATTCGACACACGGTTAAGGTGGTTCAACCTTTTGTACTTTGTGTGTATGATATATTGAGTTAATATGATTAAGAATGCGGAATCTACTTAATCACACTTAGAAGGTTATTTGTGTTATGGAAATGGAACAGTTGTATTTGTTATATGACAATGAACAATGAAAGATTATCACCAAAAGATTCAATATTATTAAGATAATAATACGAGTGATCTTGAGATATCACTAGGGTTACAACCTTGAATCTTAAGTTTTTATATCTTGTGATATTGTTTTTGTTCTTTGTTCTTGAGAGATATATTTTGCACTATAAGTTTAACACACACATATCTCTAGTCTAAGATCTTTCTTTTATATCACAAGAAAGATCTTTTACAATATTGATAAGTCTAGTCGAACACTTGCTTTGAGAGTGTCAAACATTAAGATACATCTTGTATCTATGTTTACAACTTGTTCTGTGAATATAACATTATGACTGATCACATGGGGTAAGATATTATCTACCGTATATTGTTGACTTAAATACACATAATATCTTTTCATACTTGTCCACTCAGCAGCAGAAAGTACTTTAGCAGCAACAATATTAACACTAGCAGCAGAATCCTTCAGTAGTAGAATGTTAAGCCTAGCAGCAGAATCATTTAACGCTAGCAGCAGAATCAAACACTAGCAGTAGGAACCAAATGCTCTAGCAGCAGAATTTACACTTAGAGTATTTCTTTGAATAGAACCCGATATTAAAATTCTTGAATATTTAATTCCCAACAATCCTCCCCTAAACATGTGAATCCATTTCAACATGTTTCTGAATTAAATTATGGATTGTGAAGATCTTTCAAACACTTCTGTTCTTCAAGATTGAATATCTTTCTCAGTGACTCATCTGCTTTGTTCTTTGACTTTAACAATATCAATACACATCTTCAGTCTTCAAACATTGACCTAAAGATGGTGCAATTTCCTTTGATGGAGGAATTATAAAAGGCAATGATGCTGTGTATCTTGGATGCTTGTTTCAACAAGTGAAATCATCTATCAGCATGCCTTTGCAAGTGATGAACAAACGTAGTGAACTGAAATTGAAACTTTTCTTCGTTTGACCTAGATAGAACTTTCTCCTTTGAAATGCTTCATCCCTTCTGAATATATATATAATACTCCAGAATAAGCTCTATTCTTGTCATTTTCACCTTCTATGTCATCATCTTGTATGCTCTTGACTTTTCCTTTCTTTCATTGGTTAAACTTCCTTCTTTGGGATTTATTTCCTCCCCTGTTTGGATGATCTCTCACAATGTATCTCTCCCCATCATCTGAGCTATCAATTTGAACTTGTTATCAGACAATGTTGTACATGTAGCCATCAATTCCTTAAGAGTTTAATTTGCTGCCCTCGTCACTTCTAGGTTTGTTAACTCCTATGAGAGGTGATTCATGGGGCAATAACTCATAATCCATCAGTTGATGGTTTTTTGAGTCATTTTTTTTATTCCAAAAAGCCTTTTAAGAAAAATTTTGACTTTGAGCGGTATGCATATGATTTTATTATGAAAAATCATACTGCTTTCAACCATTTTGAAGGGATTAAGTGTATAACAGACATTTAATCAAAATTTTGATTTAATGCAACCTCTGGTTGTGTGAGAACCAATGTTTTCAGTTATAAATAACTGCCTGTGTAAAGATAAACCTATTCAAAAGGCTTTCTTGACAGGGTTTCCAGCTCATAGTAATTGTTGCCTCTAACACAAGTGTTAGATTCACTTTTACTAGCTATTCTTTCTATCAGATGTCCTTAGACTTGCTCATTATACTTAAAAGTATAAAATGATAGAAAGTGAGTTGAGTCAGTTACTATCTGACCAACTAAGTCATCAATTCAAAGTGAAATTTCATAATCATGTTTCAAGAAAGAAGTTTTAAGGAGATTTAAATTCCCAAACTCTTTCTATCATGAACCTATTATGTCAGCAACTAGTATCTCCATTCTGCTGCTCACATATTTCACTTGAAAATATCCTTTTGTGTTCACATGATCATACCTGAAATTGTTAGTCTAAAACCAAAAGAACAATGTACAAAGTACTTGTCTTGTATTAGAATAATCATAGGACTAACTGTATGAATAACACAAATTAAATTTGTACTAGCAGCACAAACTTTTGTAATAGCAGTAGTATCTTTTAAAGCGGCAGCACAAACAAAAATTTATTTACAAAAACACAAAGTTTAAAATCATTGAGGATTAAGCATTCCAATACTTGCTACCAAGTACTGAAACCTTCCAACATCAAAAGCTTTGGTTAGCAGATCTGCAAAATTGAATTCTGAAGCAATTTTAAGAACTTGAATTAATCTTTTCTCATTGCAGTCTCTTATAAAGTGATGTCTAATTTCAATGTGTTTTGTTTTAGAATGTTGCACTGGATTTTTAATAATGCAAATTGTACTACTATTATCAATATGAATAACAGTGTTCATGAAATTGTACCCATAGTCAAGAAGTTGGTTTTGAAGCCATAAGACTTGAGCACAACAACTTGCAGCAGCCACATATTCAGCTTCAGTTGTTGAAGTAGCCACAGTTGTTTGCTTCTTACACTGCCATGAGATAAGTCTACACCCAAGGAATTGACATCCTCCAGTTGTTGACTTTCTGTCCAAGCTAGCACCAGCATAATCACTATCCGAAAATGCTACCAAGTCAAAAGGTGATTCTCTAGAATACCATAGACCCAACCTAGGTTGACCCTTGAGATATCTAAAAATTCTCTTGACTACTATTAAATGAGAAACCTTTGGAGTTACTTGAAATCTTGCACAAGCACAAACAGAGAACATGATATCAGGTCTTGATGATGTAAGATACATCAAGGAACCTATCATAGATCTGTAAGAGTGTACATCCACATTTTCTCCATTTAAATCTTTTGGAAGTTTTTTCTCAGAATCCATTGGTGTGCTTGCCATTTTTGAATCAGCAAAGTTGAACTTTCTAAGTATTTCAGCAACATATTTATCTTGACAAATAAATATGCCTTCATATGACTGTTTAACTTGCAAACCCAAAAAGAATGTAAGTTCCCCCATGGAACTCATCTGAAACTTATCATGCATAAGTTTCTCAAACTCCAAACACATCTCCTTCCTTGTAGATCCAAAGATAATGTCATCCACATACACCTGCACTAACAGAAGATCCTTCTTGTGCTGTTTGATGAACAGTGTCTGATCAATCTTTCCTCTTTGAAATCCATTCTCTTTTAAATAGGAAGCCAGTGTTTTATACCAAGCTCTAGGTGCCTGATGAAGGCCATAAAGAGCCTTTACAACTCTGTACACTTTTTCTGGATGGTCAGGATCAATGAACCCTGGAGGTTGTGAGACATACACCTCTTCTTCAATTGTGCCATATAAAAATGCACTCTTGACATCCATTTGGTAAACTGTGAAGCCTAAAAATGAAGCATAAGCTAAGAAAAGCCTAATTGCCTCAAGTCTTGCTACTGGAGCAAAAACTTCATCATAGTCTATACCTTCTTGTTGTATGTACCCTTGGGCTACTAATCTAGCCTTATTCCTAATCACTATGCCCCTTTCATCCCTTTTATTCTTGAAAACCCATCTAGTGCCAATTACCTTTGCATTCTTAGGTAAATCAACTAGCACCCAAACTTTCTAAATCTTGAACTGAAGAAGCTCCTCTTGCATAGCTTCTACCCAACTTGAATCATCTAAGGCTTTCAGAATGTTCTTTGGTTCATCTTGTGAGAGAAAACATACAAACAAGCAAGAGTTTGAAAACTCATGCTGCTTTGAAGCATAAAGGGCATCAAGAAGCCCTTGATGGTCTGAAGACATCAATTGTTGTCTTGTCTTCACACCTGATTGTACATCTCCAATCACATTTTCTAGGGAGTGGACTTTGTGAATTCTTGTTTGTGGAGTAGAAGGAACTTGATAATTTGATGGAAGATTATTGAAATCCTCCTCACTGTCTGAGAATTCTGCTTCTTTCGTTTCTGACGGGCCAGCAGCAGAATCACCAGCAGAAACAATTTGTTGTTTCTGAGTTCCATCTTCTTTCCTTTCATCTTCAACACCTTCTTTAGCTTTGCCAGAAGAAGATTCATCAGTTGTTGAAGTTGATTCCACACTTGTACTTGACCATATTGGCATCCAAACATGATCTTGGTTTGTCTCCTTTTCTAACCTTGCCTCATCTGTTGCTTGTGAACCTGAAAAATCATTAGTTTTTGCAACAACAGGCACATAATTCATTGATTTGGTTAGAGTTTCAAGATCAAATAGCCATTTTGGTCCTTGACCTTCTACATTGGATTTATCTTCCAAAAACTCCACATGTAGATTTTCCTCTACAATCATAGTTCTTGTGTTGTATACTCTAAATGCTTTGCTATTAAGAGAATATCCAACAAAGAAACCTTCATCTGCTTTACCATCGAATCTTCCTAAATGGTCTAAGGTATTGAGAATTGTCACATGACATCCAAATGGTCTAAGAAATCCTATTGCAGGAGTTCTACCTCTAAAAAGTTCATATGATGTCTTATTGTGAGGTTGTACAACTAAAACTCTATTTTGAACATAACATGCAGTGTTGACTGCTTCAGCCCAAAAAGTTATAGGTAGCTTAGAATCATCTAACATAGTTCTAGCAGCTTCAATTAGTGTTCTATTCTTCTTCTCAACAACACCATTCTGTTGTGGAGTTCTAGCAACACTAAATTCTCTCCTAATACCTTTTTGTTTGTAGAAATCATCCATAACTCTATTCTTAAACTTTGTCCCATTATCACATCTAATGACTTTCACTTTCTTGTCTACTTGGTTTTCTATCTGTGTAATGAATGTCTTAAGGATGCTTGTAGTCTCATCCTTATAAGATAGAAAGAAAACCCATGTAAGTCTAGTATAGTCATCAATTATAACAAGACAATATCTCTTATGCATTATACTACTTACTGAAACAGGTCCAAATAAGTCCATATGAAGCATAAAAAATGATTGATTGATAGAGTTAAAAATCTTGGGCTTACAAGTGGCTTTGTGTTGTTTGCCTTTAAGACAAGCAATGCATGTTTGATCATTTTCAAATCTTTTGTAAGGTAAACCTCTTACCAAACCATTCTTAACAATCTGATTTATGGTTTTGAAATTAATATGAACAAGCCTCCTATGCCATTTCATTGATTCATCCAATGTGGCCTTTGCAACGAGACAAGTTAAATCCTTTTTAGGAACAATGTTCTTCATGTCAACACTGTACATATTGCCCTTTCTAGGAATTTTAAGAAGTACTTGACTTTCATCAGGCATCTTAAAATTAGGAGAAAGCACAAGACATTCAGTCTCACAGAAAAGAACATTGTTCTTTTTGTCACACATTTGTGAGACACTAAAAAGATTATAATTTAGCTCTTTTACATAGTACACATCTTCAAAATCTAAATTTCCAGTTTTAATGGTACCTTTACCGGAAATTTTGCCACCAACACCTCCTCCAAAGGTAACATAGCCACCATCTAATGTTTGAAAATCAGAAAGATAGGACTTGTTGCATGTCATGTGCCTAGAACATCCACTATCTGAGTATCCTTGATCCTCTTGTTGATCAATTGAATGTTCTTGCACATAAATGAGAAGTATTAGTTTCTTTTGGGGACCCAAGCCATTACTGACTTGGATCTGCCTCTTGCATCAATGTAATTTAATCTTTTAAGGACAGTTGATGCAACATTGGATTTATGAATCCAACATGCTGAGGCCTTAACAGCATTTGCCCTGTTTCCCTTAGCAGCAGAATGAACTGATTGCTTAGCAGCAGGAACTGCTAGCTTTTCAGTTCTACCCTTTGGTTTCCAAACTTGTTTTTGAACCACTGCTTTTGTTTGAATGGGCCTTAGAACAGTCTTTGGTGCATGTTTGAAATTTTTTTTGCACCCTTAGCTGTTGATTTTGGGTTAACAGTCATCAATGGTTTAGCAGCAGAATGAACTTGTCTAGCAGCAGAACCATTTGGTCTAGCAGCAGGATCTGTGTTTAAGCCAGACTTGTTTGAGCCAGACTTGTTTGAGACTATTCTGGGTTTTGTTCTATTAACACTAAAACTAGAGTGAAAGTGAGTTTGAGGAGTTTGCCTTTTGAAATTCACCCTGTTGTTTTCATACCCAGTTACCCAATGGTTGCAGAAAGCTGCAAGATGGTCAAAACTACCACATGTGTAACAAGCTTTGTTATAAAAGGCAAAGTCATCACCTAGTTGATGAGACTTGAGGTTATTCCAATTCCTTTGGTTACCTCTGGGCTTGTTGGTGGTTCTATATTGCTCACAATATCTAACTGGTTGCCTAACATGCTTAATGTTTGATTTAGGCTTATCAGTATTGTGTTTGACTATCTTAGGAACACTTGTTCCTACTTTCTTAACCACTTCAGGTTTAGACATAACTTGTTCTTCTTCATCACTATCATTTGTACTATCCTCAACAACTATAGCATCTCCTTTCTTAACAAAGGACACCTTGTCCTGATAAAGTAAAGTTTTATCTAAACTTTCACTTACTTTTTCTATCTTAGGACTCTTAGTGACCTTAGAACCATATTCCATTATTGGTTCTTGAAACTCAGCAAAACTTGTGTGTGCTAGGTCAACACCTGGAGGTGAAGGAACACCTCTATATGGTGGAGGAAAAGATTTGTATCCTAAACCAGACTTAGCTTTATCGATTACTTGAGCTTCCCAAATCTTATTCATTCCATCTGAGGCATGAGCTAAAGCATCTACAGTTATCTTAACATTTTCAATTTTATTATTGGCTTCAGCTAATTGTTTACTTTGACTAGTAAGTAATTCATCTCTAAATGCTATGCCTCTTTTTAGAGCATTTAAATCATCAGTAAACCTAGATTCATTGCCTTGAAAGTGTGCAATTTGTCTTTCAAGTACACCTATAGCTCTTTTATGATTACTTAAATTGGCTAAGGCAGTAATTAGTTCTTCTCGCCTATTATCAGCTTTTCTTTTAAGTTCTTCATTATCTTTAAGAGCAGAACATGATTCAGAACATTTGGTTATGGAATTTACCTCTGAATCAGAGAAGGCCATTAGAGCAGTCTCATTGGCCACAAGAGCAGCATTTGTTGGTGCTTCCTCTTCATCAGCCATGAAGCTCCAGTCATAGTTAACCCCATCTATGGCTAGCATAGCCCTTGGTTCTTCAACTGTGACTTCCTTCTTCTTCTCTTGCCTATACCATGTGCTTCTATTATCCTGCTTCCTTGGGTTCCTACATTCTTTAGCAAAGTGTCCTAACCTATGACAGTTGAAACACTCTACTTTCTTCTTATCAAACCCAGCAGTTTCATTACCATCAATGGTAATCTGCTTACCAGTTCTCTGCCAGAACTTCTTAGCCCTCATGCTAAGCAAAGCAACCTGCCATTTGATGTCCATTTCTTCCAAATCATTATCATCCAACTGATCAAGATCTTCATGAATTAGAGGAGAACCACTAGTTTGACTAGACATGAATACATAAAATGATGGATCTCCAAGTCCAGCAACATTCTTCTGTGAACTAGTAGAAGGACCACCATATGTAGCAATAGAAACACCTTCAACTTCATCTACCTCTTCTGACTTACTAATACTAGGAGATGACAAGAGTGCCACATTCCCAAAACTAGTACTATAGATTCCAGACTTCTTTAGACTTTGTTCAACAATTTTGAAGTTATTGAACAAATCATTGAGTTTCATGGATTCAATATCTGGCTTGTTCATCCAGACAACCACATGAGTATGGAACTCATCAGGTAGAATTCTCAAAAACTTCATGTTGAGATCTTCATTTGCTATCTCAACACTCAATACACTTAGCTGACTGACAAGCTTGTGTAATCTAGAAAACAACTTATCAATAGATTCATTGCTATTTGAACTGAAATTTTCAAATTGTTGTTTCAGCAATGTCTTTTGTGTTTTCTTGGTAGTTTCATTACCACCAAACCATGCACAAATCTCTTCAAAAAGAGTTTTTGCATCTGGATACTTGCTAAAGGATAGCATCTGTTCACCAGGAATGGTCATAAGAAACAAGTTTCTTGCTTTTTGATCATTTCTCTTCTGTATCCTTTCTTCATTCGAAACTGGTCCAGTATTTCTTTGTCTTACTGTTTTGCCGTCAATGATAGCATCTGAATAGCCAAGTGAAAAAGAATCACCATATGAAATGATATCCCAGAGAGCATAATCTTGAACCATAAAATATTGCTCAATTCTCAACCTCCATAGCTCAAACTCATTTTGTTTGATCATGGGCAACTTTGCATCAACATTTGTAGAAGTATCCTGAACATCAATTTCTTAAGCTTCTTCTTCTAAATCAATAATATCAACCTGCTCTGATACCACTTGTTAGGATTCGACACACGGTTAAGGTGGTTAAACCTTTTGTACTTTGTGTGTATGATATATTGAGTTAATATGATTAAGAATGCGGAATCTACTTAATCACACTTAGAAGGTTATTTGTGTTATGGAAATGGAACAGTTGTGTTTGTTATATGACAATGAACAATGAAAGATTATCACCAAACGATTCAATATTATTAAGATAATAATACGAGTGATCTTGAGATATCACTAGGGTTACAACCTTGAATCTTAAGTTTTTATATCTTGTGATATTGTTTTTGTTCTTTGTTCTTGAGAGATATATTTTGCACTATAAGTTTAACACACACATATCTCTAGTCTAAGATCTTTCTTTTATATCACAAGAAAGATCTTTTACAATATTGATAAGTCTAGTCGAACACTTGCTTTGAGAGTGTCAGACATTAAGATACATCTTGTATCTATGTTTACAACTTATTCTGTGAATATAACATTATGACTGATCACATGGGGTAAGATATTATCTACCGTATATTGTTGACTTAAATACACATAATATCTTTTCATACTTATCCACTCAGCAGCAGAAAGTACTTTAGCAGCAACAATATTAACACTAGCAGCAGAATCCTTCAGCAGTAGAATGTTAAGCCTAGCAGCAGAATCATTTAATGCTAGCAGCAGAATCAAACACTAGCAGCAGGAACCAAATGCTCTAGCAGCAGAATTTACACTTAGAGTATTTCTTTGAATAGAACCCGATATTAAACTTCTTGAATATTTAATTCCCAACAACTTGGAACAAGTAGCTCGGGCCTTATTAGATAACATTGACTGCGAAGCCGCTAATTCAAGTCGTGATCCCACTCTTGAATATCGTGATTACTTACAACCTTTACCCTACATCGGCCAATCTCACAACCCAAAGATCCCAACTAAGTACTTCTTCAACAGAGACTTGGACTACTTGATTTATGGAAACACAGATCCAGAAAAGAGATACTCAACTTCACTCACCAAATATCCAACTGCCCTTTTATGCACAAGAAGGTATTGAAGAGCAAATCCACGATAAATTCAGCACTTCTCTTGCTGAATTCAATTATGAAGCAGTTCTTGGGATATATCATTGGCCAGAATTTCAAAAGTGGTTCCATAAGTGGAAGTTGACGTTTCACTCGACTCGCATAGTATTCTACAAAGAAAGGATCGTCTCCATACAAGAAGTTAAAGTTGATGAAAAGTTCGGGTATCATTTCTTGAAAAGAATCAAAGTCAAAAGGGATAACAACAAAGAGTATACCTTCGAAGAAGCAGACTACAAGTACCTTAGCATCAATGATATTGAAGATATGTATCTGCTGAAGATTCAAGGAAAATTACATCATTTATCGGGCCCCACTGAGTACGACATTGTCAACTCTCTTCTAATCTACATCAGAAGCATAGTCTTACGTGAAAGAGTAGAAGATGTTCAGCTCGGTGTCGAAAGCTATCAAAAGAAACTCAATCTCATCGAGCCGGTATTCAAGATTCCAGGAATCGAAAGAATGAAGCCGTACAGCTTTGTCAGTAATTCGTTTGGACTTATCTACATCAGCAAAATTGGTGGGAAGCGAATGATGGGATATGATGAACTTCATAAGTTTTCTGACGAAACTTTGATGAAAGTTCAAATTGAGCTGCAAAAGACTCTTCAACATTTTGAAGCAGGTCAACGACATGGGTGGTTACAGGACTTGAAATGGCGAACCAGAGATGCTTCTCAGGCCCGAAAATACATCAAGAGAATTGAGTGGTTGGTGAAGCACAGAGTTCAGATGAGGAGGTTGGAAAGCTACGTTGGAAAGCTAGTTATTGGTATTTATTTACTTAAACATTTCATAATACTTTAAGTCTGTAATAAGTAGTCTTTATAACTAATTTAGGAGTAGTTTCTATAGATTAATATGGCTTGTGTACAGATAACAATGCACAACCCATACCTGTAAAGATAGGACCCTGAGGTACGCTTCAGTGCCTCAATCCTCATATAAGGAGCGAAAGCTTCTTACTTTTGAGTATAATTAATCAAAATTTCGATAAGTTTTTCAAAATTCTACTCAAAAGAACAAGTATTCCCTCTCGTGTTTAAAAACCTCAAAAAGTGATTTCACTTGTTGACGGGGAGTACTTGAAACAAATCTTTGTTCTAACACAAAAAGTTCTTGTTGAATTATTCCCGTAAACCTCAAAAAGCATATTTTAATCAAAAGTTTTCCCAAAACAACATCAATATGCTATTTTTGAGGGGGAGAAAAAAAATGTGATTAAAATATGGTAACAAAAAGTATGAAATCTCGCATGAGCTCGACTCAGATTTTACTCAAGAATTAATGAAAATTAACTGTCATTAATCGAAAGGACTTGTCCTGGACGGGTAATACTTTCAAGCTAGTTTATCCAGTGATGTAAGTGTGTCTCGAATAGGACTTGTCTGAATAGAATGTACCATTTTCGACAGATTCTCTTTGAATATGACCAGGACGGGTTGATCGTTGTGGATCGATTTGTAATTTATTTCCAAGGAAACACAAGTGAAGTATGTGTAACCCGGGTCGTTATCCCCGATGAAGGATGAATGGGATTTGTGTAATCGGGTTTGTGAATCGTGTTTGAGATATAAAAATGGAGAGATTTTGGATTTTGATTACAACTACGTGAAACAATAAATAGGCTAGGGAAATCTTAAAAAATTACAACTAAAAACAATTAACGTAATTAAAAACGTAAACGTGATAAACTAAAACATGAAATCTACGAAATATAAATCCTACGGGCATCAAATTAATTTTCCTAAGTTCTAAATAATAAAAGAAAATTTTTGAAAAAAGAAATTTATTTTTTTGACTTTTTAATTTTTTTTTTTTTTTTTGATGAATTAAAAACTAAGTTAAACTATTTAATTGATTTAAAAATATTAAATCAGCTTGGAAAATTTTGGAAAAATTTGAGTAAATCTAAAAATAAGTTATCTACCTAGAAAAAATAAAATCAGACTTATCTAACCCATAATAAGCAGTTTTGGGCAGCTAAGCATTTTGAAATTAAGCTAAAAATAAGCTAAAGCTATCAATAAATTACCAAAAGCTCAAAATCATAAAAGTACACTAGAACAAGCTTAAACTAACACAAAAAGCTCAAAATAAGCTCATGCAATCAGCTGATAAGTAGCTGATCAGATCATGGTACAGGACAGATGCAACAGGACTGATCTACCCACTTTGGACAAGTCTAAAAGCTAGGGAAGTGCTTATTGGGAAAAACAAAAGGCATATTCTTAAAGTTCATATAGCATATTACTTAAAAAACAATTATGCCCAAAAGTTGACAACAATTGCTTATCTGTTTTAAGATGAGATCAGATGGCCAAAAATGGAAAAACAAATTAAGGGTTTAGTGCAGACTAAAAACAGGTCGGGTAGCTAGTTTGCAAACAGATTTGAAGCTAGGAAATAAGCTACCCAGTGAAATCTAATTTAACAATCTAAAGAACACTATTACAAACTACTTGAAAATCAAATTTCATGCATTTATATCCATTGAATAAGCAGATGAGAAGCAATGAAAAGCTGAGATCAGCAAAGTTGATGTGCAGATCTGCACATAAACCCCTGATGCAACAGACCAAAAATCCTTGCATAACCTAATAAAATGGTTCAAGTCTTTGTAGTCTCACTTAGAGCTCTGATTTGCACCAAACTAAACCTAAAGTTACCACTAATTCACAGCTCAGCTTATAAGAGCTTATGAAGGCAATTAATGATCTAGTATTTCACTTCTAAGCTCAAAACCTCAAAACCAGTCAAAACACCTTATGGGATACAACAAAAAGCTTAAACAAACTAATTATAGCAAGATCAAAGTATCCAATTGGGCAAAGTAAAGTTGATCTACCCTTAACAGTCACTAATCCAAACACCCTTTATCAAACTGTTTTTGCTATTTAACACCACAATCTCTAAATCAAACTATGAAACTATTACCCTACTGTTTTCCTAACTCATTTTAATTATTAATAAGCATTATCCAAACCTACAAGGGCACTAATAAGCAGATGAGCCTTTTTAACTATTTTTTTTTTTTTTTTTGGCTTTTTCAAAATTTTTTAAGCAAAACTAACACTTAGGCTAACTGAACTGATATGAAGCAATAATGGGCAATAATAGACATACAAGTAACCGAAGACAAGAACATGAACACAAATTAAGCAATAAGCAGAAAAGTAAGCTGACACAGTAACTAGGAATTTTAAAGAAACTGAACTTGGATTAAAAATTAGAGTAACTACAATACTGGAAGTTAAAATAAACTAAAATACAAAGTACCTTAAAATTTAAAAGCTAAATAAATCCTGCCCTTTTTGGGCTACAAGTGACTACTATTTATACTAAGAACTATGCTAAGGTCTTCACATCCGTTTGTGCTTTTTCTGTGAGGGAAATCAGTGTAAATCCTCATTTGTGTTTCTTGGACATCCTTCCCAGCCTTTGGATTAAAAAGATATGATCTCAGCCCTTGAAATTGGATTTGGCGCCCATTTGATCCCTCGGATTGATGAGGTGGATAATGGGGGAGGTTAAAAGGGAATGGTATCAGTGTTGGGGAGAAGAGAAGGTGGAAAAAAGGTGAAAGTTTTGGGAGAAGTGGTGATAGTGATGGTGGTTTCTCGTGAGTTTGGATTTGGCTGGAAGTGAGATGGAAGAAGAAGACAATAGGTCTGTTTGACTGAGTCAAACGTTAGCTCAAAAACGGGTAAGGGTAATTATTTTCAATTGGACTATTTATGGGCTAGAGAATTGGGTTGTTAGATGGTTTTGGGTGTAACACCCCGACCCGAAAAGGGTAAAGATATCACAAATATATGGTTTCATATCAGAACAACATAGTATCCATAAACCAAAATAGCGGAAGTCAATACATAATCCAATAATAAGTCAACATGACTTATATCCGAATGAAAGGAAATAAAAGAAGTACATAAGTTCAATCCCTAAACAATGGCAACATAAAGTCTAAAGAAATCAAATGGTAGATAAGCCATAAGAACAAGCTTCACTCAAGTGCACTCAACCCCAAAGCCATGCCCATCTCCTAGCTTAATTACCTGCCGCGGGAAAAGAAAACGCGGCTGAGCTACTAGAGCTCAGTGAACAGATATAACGTAACAAGCAGTAGTATAATGAATAATACATGAGTAAATGAGAATGGAAGCATGAGTACATGGTAAGAATACATGGCATCATAATGGAAATGGACAAAGGGGTATGGTAAAGGAAGGTCAGTAATCCACTACGAGCCCATAACATGAAATCATAATCATAATCATAATCATAGCCATAAACATGTAGAGGGGAGACCTCTTAGTATCCTGTAAATATGAGGGGTGTCCTCATCATGGGTTGGAGTAGCTAGCTCCCGGAGTGTGAAAGACGTGTATCGCACACACCATCAGTCACCATGAATATCATAACATAACATAACATAACATGTACATGAACAAATCTAGGATGCATCCATACGCCCCAGGTGGCCATAATCTGCCTCTACGTAAACATAACATGCAGGGACGGGACAGGTCATCACTCTCCTGCCCTAGAGTCATGCCATCGGTGCATCGACTGACATGGACATGAAACCCTCATGCCTAGTGAGTGGCTCGTAGTATCAAACTGAGGGTAAAGGTCAAGTATCATGAATCATGTTTTAAGTTTACTTGCATAGGTCAATATCATGTTTCATAAGTTCATAATCATGGTTCATAAGCAAAGGGTCATAAGCACAGGTTAATGAATGAAAGGTTCATAATCATAAAAGGTTCAATATCATGGTGGTTCAATAATCGGAGTCACAATAAGAGAATGAAGGCCTCTTATCAAAGAAGCAGAATATCTGTACCTTATTGCTTGACAAGGATCACACTGAATAAGATGACAAATGCACAGGACTACTCCCTCTTCACACCTAGAGGAGTAAAGACATGATTACTAAAGATCCCATTTCCATATTAAGTAACTTTCTATTTTTAGCAGGTTTCCATTTTTAGAAAGTTTCCTTATTTAGTAAGTTTCTATATTTATTAATATTTCCATAATTATAAATTAGGTCAAGTTAATGTTATTTTACCCAAGTTACATTTTATACCCCTGAGGTTTCATAATTTACACCTTTAGCCCCTTAACTTTATGAAGTTACATTTTAGTCCTTAAAGTATCCGTATTAACATGTTAAGCCCCTTAGTTTTACCAATTTACATATTGTAATCTTAATTTAAATGTTGTACGATTCAAAACCCTTAGAATATAAGTTTTACAATTCAAGTCCCTCAAGTTACAAAGTTTACATATTTAGTCCTTACTTTATATAAATCAACCTTTAATTTATAACAATTTCATAATAGCCCCTTAAATTATCAAAATGACACATGGCACTTTAAATATGATTAAATACATGAATGACCCATAAGTTTCCCAAAATTACAAGTTTAGTCCCTCTAGTTTATTTAATTATAAATTGATTTATAAACTTTAATATATATTCCAAAATAAACCCTTAAACATTTATTTTACATAAAAGGTCCTTCTCATAATATTTATACGACATAGCACCATATTTATAAAGTTCCAAAAGTGACCCACAAGATTTTAAAATGACAATATCGACCCTTATAGTTTTAAAATAAAATCGTATACTCTTCATTTTAATTTGAAACAAGCCCTAGCCAATCCCAATAATTAAGTCATGATTACATATCAATTATTACTCTAAAATAAACCCTAATCCATGTTCCAAACCCTAGATCGATCATCCCCTTTAATACTTTTCTAATTATTCTTAAATCCGGTTTTAAACTAAATTCGAAAATAATTCGTATAGGCCATGATAAATCGAAATTGTATTTTTCCCATGTTAACATATTCATAAGGTGTCGAATAAAATTAAACACAAGTCTCAATTCGACCGTACATGATTATTTTAGATTTAGGTTCGATTTATAGTATTAATTTTCAAACGATAGGAAGATCATGCATGAATCGAATAGCACAATTTATATGGTATTCTTAAGGATCAAAGAATATTGGAAAATTGCCAAACCGTGATTCGAACGTATAGAATAGGCCAAATGGATTATAGCACTCGATGTGGTCCAAAAATCACCACGACTCCACGAGCTTCCTCCCGACCTTGTAAACAATTTTCATGGACCATACACGACATGAGGAACATGAGAAAAATGATGGACGAATTTATTTGTGTACGTAAGAATTGATTCGAATAATACCTTGTTATTCTTGTCGCGATAAAGAAAATTCACCAAGGATGATACGAACGAAGAACACCTCCACAATAATTTTTCTAGGGCTCTTTAGATGTTGCTTGATCACAGCAAAATGTGTTTAGAATTTTTGGATGTCGAATTGAGGCTACACGAATTATTTGTGTGTGTGTGTGTTTTGGCAAATTAGGGTTTGTAGAGGAATTAGTGTGTGATTGATTTAAGCAAGTAATAGCCGGTCAAAAGGGAGGTTACATGGCCATAATTTCGGGATTATTGATTAGGAGCATTATTGCTTTGATTATCCCTTTAATTGCCCTTAATTTTCCTTTAATTACTATAATTAAATCATAGATTTTGAATTTAAATTATTTTAGGCGCCCAAGGGCATTTTGGTAATTTTCATGGCTTGAATAAATGTTAAATGAAGTTGTTAAAATTATTTGGGATCATAACTTGTTCATTGATAGAAGTTTGGAATTTATTTTGTGCTTTACATATGTTTTATTTAGATTTTAAATTCTCAGGGGCAATTTGGTCATTTTACGTGTTATAGAATTTTAGGTATTACAACTTCTTCCCCACTAAAAGAAAAATTTCGTCCTCGAAATTTGCAAGGACATGAGAAAGGAAACATGACAGAAACGAAACGGAACATACCAGATCAAAACATGAAATGAGGATAACTCGATCGTATTGATTCTTCGGTCTCCCAGGTTGCCTCGCGTGCTGGGTGATTCCGCCAAAGAATCTTTACAAAAGGAATGACTTTATTTCTCATAACGCGTTCTTGACGCTCTAAAACCGCTTCCGGTTCTTCAGATAAGGTCATATCGGGACGGATTTGATCAAACGGATAAGAAGCCACATGAAGAGGATGATAGTTGTATCCCCTCAAAAGAGATACATGAAATACATTATGAACATGAGCCAACTGAGGTGGTAAAGCTAGATGATACGATACTTCTCCGATACGCTCCAGAATTTCAAAAGGTCCAATAAATCGAGGGCTGAGCTTGCCCTTAATACCAAAACGCTTGACACCTCGGAACGGAGATACTTTAAGAAATACCCGGTCTCCAACATTAAACTCTAGATCCCGATGGTGCTTATCCGCATAACTCTTTTGACGTACCCGTGCCTCTTTCAATTTCTCCTTAGCCGTGGCAACCTTTTCATTTGTGACCTCAATCATCTCAGGTCCTTCAAGAATACGTTCCCCTACTTCATCCCAACATACCGGTGCTCTGCACTTCCGCCCATATAACATCTCAAAAGGTGCCATATCAATGCTCGCGTGCCAACTGTTATTATAAGCGAACTCTACCAAACACAGATAATTGTCCCAGCTACCCGTCCATTCCAATGCACACGCCCGTAACATATCCTCTAATGTCTGGATGGTCCTCTCCGACTGACCATCAGTTTGGGGATGGAAAGCGGTACTGAACTTAAGACGAACACCCCAAACTTTATGCAATCCCTTCCAGAAGCGCGAAGTAAAACGAGGATCACGATCAGAAACGATAGAAGAAGGAGTGCCATGCAATCTAACAATCTCTTGCGTGAAAATCTCTGACAACTTACTAACACTGTAGCTCATACGGATGGGTAAGAAATGAGCGGATTTAGTTAGCCGATCAACGACCACCCAAATCGCATCATGTTTCCTATGAGTCAACGGTAAACCACAAACAAAATCCATAGAAATTTCATCCCACTTCCAAACTGGAATCTCCAAAGGCTGTAATAACCCACTAGCTCTCTGGTGTTCAATCTTGACCTGCTGACAGGTCATGCATCTAGCTACAAACGATGCCACATCCTGTTTCATGCCGTTCCACCAGAAGTGTTGCTTCAAATCCCGATACATCTTGGTTGAACCAGGATGTATAGAAAAAGGAGAACTATGAGCCTCAGTCAACAAAGCCTCACGTAGATCAGAATCATCAGGAACACATAATCGATCCCCATACCATACAATACCACTATCGTCGACCCGAAACTCCGACTACTTACCTTCCTCGACATTCTGCACAATAGCCCAGAGTTCACCATCGTCCTTCTGGGCTTCCTTAATCCGCAGCATCAAGTTTGATTCCACCTTCAAACTTGCCCAATAACCACTAACGCCCTTTACACATAGCTCAACCTCTAACCGCTCTAAGTCCTGAAGAATACGAGGCTCGATATTCATACTAGCGATCATACCCGATTTCCTGCTGAGTGCATCGGCAACAACATTCGCCTTGCCGGGATGATACTGGATATTAGTGTCGTAATCTTTCAGAAGCTCCAACCATCTCCTCTGCCTCATATTGAGCTCCTTCTGGGTAAATATGTATTTGAGACACTTATGATCCGTGAAGATATCACATGATTCACCGTATAAGTAATGTCTCCATATTTTCAAAGCAAATACCACAACTGCCAACTCTAGATCATGGGTCAGATAATTTTCCTCATAGGGTTTTAACTGGCTTGAAGCATAGGCAATTACTTTCCCATTCTGCATGAGAACACAACCTAAACCCTTTTTGGAAGCGTCACTATAAATCTGAAATCCTCCCGAACCCGACGGTAAGGTCAAAATAGGTGCAGATACTAATCGTCGTTTCAACTCCTCAAAGCTCTGCTCACGCTCATCCGTCCACACAAACTTTTCACCTTTTCTCATCAACTGAGTCAACGGTAAAGCCAACTTCGAAAACCCCTCGACAAAACGTCGATAGTAGCCAGCTAAACCCAGAAAACTCCTTACTTCGGTTACCGTGGTAGGTCTTGGCCATTTTGTGATAGCCTCGACCTTAGCTGGATCCATGGTAATCCCATCTGCAGACACGACGTGACCAAGGAAAGCAACTCGGTCCAACCAAAACTCACACTTGGAAAATTTAGCGTATAATTTCTGCTGCCTCAGAATACCCAATACAGTACGTAAATGCTGCTCGTGCTCATCTGCCGACTTAGAATATACCAGAATATCATCAATGAAAACGATGATGAATTTATCAAGGAATTCATGGAAGACTCGGTTCATTAAGTCCATAAATACTGCAGGAGCATTTGTTAACCCGAAAGGCATAACTAAAAACTCATAATGTCCATACCGGGTACGGAAAGCAGTCTTAGAAATGTCCTGCTCTTTAACCCGCAACTGGTGATAACCAGATCGCAAGTCAATCTTGGAGAATACTTTAGCTCCCTGTAACTGATCGAACAAATCATCAATGCGAGGTAGCAGATAACGGTTCCGAATAGTGATACGGTTTAACTCCCGGTAATCGATACACAACCGCATAGACCCATCTTTCTTCTTTACAAAAAGTACAGGAGCACCCCATGGTGACACACTCGGACGAATAAATCCATAGTCCAATAGCTCTTCTAGCTGCTCCTTTAACTCCTTAAGTTCCACCGGTGCCATCCGGTACGGAGCCTTAGAGATAGGCTCAGCGCCGGGAATCAGATCGATACTAAATTCAACCTCTCTGGCCGGAGCAAGACCAGGAAGTTTTTCAGAGAAAACATCAGAAAATTCCCGAACAACATGAACAGTATTAATATCAGGACCTTCTACGGAAGAATCTTTAACAGAGGCCAAATAACCTTGGCAACCATGAGATATTAGAGTCCTTGCTTTCAAAGCAGAAATAATTTTCACAGATTTTAGAGAGCGTGTTTCATGAAAAACAAATTCAGGCTGAGTTAGATCACCAAAAATTACTTTTCGAGCATGACAGTCAATGGTGGCTCTATGAAAAGATAACCAATCCATGCCCAGAATAACGTCGAAATCAACCATGTCCAAAGGAAGCAGATTTGCCGAACGAATTCGGTCATCGAATCGTATAGGACAATTTACATATTCATGATCAATAAGAGTACTAAGTTTCATGGGAGTAGAGAGGGATACTTGATTACTTAGTGGTGTTGGTAATATTTTAGTTTCTTAACCAGATTTAAAGATATAATCGAGTGTGTAGCTCCAGTATCAAAAAGTGTGAAAATAGCGTGATCACCAATATATAAAACGCCCGTAATCGTACCTGAAGACTGTGCCGCCTGATCCCGAGTCATAGAATATACACGGCCAGTGTTGGGTGGAGGGGGAGGTAGATAGTTCCCGGTTTTCTCCGGGTTTTGCTTGGGACAATCTTTCACACGATGCTCTGTCGAACCACAACCAAAACAAGTCCCAGAAGCCCGACGACATGGTCCATTGTGGCGCTTGCCACACGTAGTACAAATAGGATAAGAATATGAACCCCCAGATGCACCTCCCTGAGAACTAGAACCCGGAGCCCTGCTCTGCTGATTACCCCTAGCAGTCTGGTCTCTCCCCTGTTTCTGACTGGTGTTGCGTCCCGAGCGATCATCTCCCTGCCTAGGAGTGAACCTGGAATCCTGCCCTCTAGTATCCGACCTCTTCTGATCATAGTTCCTGCCAGCCTGACCCTGATGGTCGTATCGTCGATCCCCCTGACCACGAGAATCATAACTCCTGTCATTCCGGCCCTTAAAATCCTTGCTCTGACCCTGAGTCTGAATCTTGTCCCCATCTCTGTTCCTCTTATACCCGGATCCCTGATGAAATATCTCGATATTGCGAGCTGCGTCGCAACATTCTGCCGGGTCTCGAAACTCATCATTAAGTATGCGGTCTAGTACCCACCTCTTGAGCCCCCATTTGTATTGCCTAGCCTGCTACTTAGAATCCCCAGCAAGCGGACCCACAAAACTTACTAATCTCTGGAACCGCTCCAGATACTGCCCAGCATTCTCAGAATCAAGCTGAGAGATAGTGTTGTACTCCCTAATGAACTGATGCGTGGTTTTGCAACCTTACAACAGGTTTTACCTCTCGAGGGATCTCAAGAGGCTTACAACCCCACCAGGCAGTGTACCTGACCGATGTAGTATAGTGTAGTGGTAAGTACGGGGGATTGATCGTTCTCCACAGGGAATAGTGTTCGTTAGGTATGAAAGACTACTCTAATAGGTTTAAGGGTTGAGGAAGATTCTTTTTTATGTTTTTATATTTTTATGAAAGCAAGTAAAATCTCGGGTTTGAAAGAGTGGGCGGAATTAGTTGCTAGTCAACTAACCCAAATAACTACAAATGCAAATAAAATAAATAACTGAAAATAAAATGTTGGTGAGAAACTTATGTGTAGAGAAATGTGTTTACTTAGATTTCCTTACTTCCTAACTATCTTTTACCGGTTGATTAGTGTGTATTAGTTGCGTGGATGACGGGTGTATTCCTTAATACCAATCATGGGGTGGCGTACGTACTTCCCCAACTCTACAAGCTCCTACTTCACTCCTATGTCGAGCCGGCTAGGAAGCTCCTAACATGGGATCACTAGAATTCGCTTGTGCATTAAATACAACCATAAAAACCTTTAGTACGCATTTGGTTCATGTTTCTTAAGACGTTCAAGCAAGTTACTGAATAGGAAGTTAGCCAGTTTTCTTAAGCCTAACATAGATAAACAATCATCCAATACAACTAATAACACACTAATAACCAATAATCAATAGCTAGGTTTCATTAGATCTAAGCAAACACAAGATAAATCTAGCCTAACATGTTAAACAAAAGACAAGAACAAGATAAAATCAAACAACACATAGACATATTGAATGATTAATTGATAACTTATCTTTCAATGTAACATGGAAGATCTCAAGGCAAAAAGCCTTGAAAAAGAAGCTAAATTCGTCTTAGGGTTTTCTCCCAAAAATTCCACACTAAGCTCTCTCTTTTTGACAAAAAATTAGAAAACTATATATAGATTTTTACATCTGACGGCGTCACCTTATGGAGTGTGACGCCGTCACCTCGCCGCTTTTAGGGTTCCCGGATGACCTTCTTGACGCCGTCCCTCTTTAGCTCTCCAAAATCCGTTCTGGCTTATCAAGGCTTGACGCCGTCAGACCTTGAACGTGATGCCGTCCCTCTTTGAATTAAGCCGTGACGCCCTTGATCAGGTTAAAGCGTGACGCCGTCAGAATTCACATGCAATTTTCACTGGCTTATCATGAGTAAATTTCACGTCCACCTTTTCTTGCCAAGCCATGACGCCGTCCAGAGTAAAATCTGACGCCGTCAAAGGTAACTTTTAGCCGATTTTTGAGACTTTGTCGTTTCTTCACTTTTATGCTCCAAAAACGTCCAAAATGCCTCCTTTTCCAGATTTCTCCTCAAAAGTACCTAAAATGACAAAAGGAACGATTTAGGGCAATATTTGATCAAATAAATACGATTTAGGGCTTAAATGACCGCTTAAAAGCGGTACACTTTTCGCTTCATCAAATACCCTTACACTTGAGATATGCTTGTCCTCAAGTAAATGCGCTTTTATTCTAATCAAAATACAGGTTAGGGGTCATTTAATGCAAACATAAAAGTAATTACAACAAATAATCGTTCCACTTCAATCATAATAAGCACGGAGATTATAAACTAGCACCTCACAAGTAGTGTTTAGATACTCACATCTCTCAAGTGTCATCAAAATAAATCTCATAAATGAAAACGGATAATATCTCTCACTACCTGTCATAGCAAATAGATTACCATAGGCTTGGGAAAGGATCGAAAACCTCCTCCACTAGGCGTAAGCACCTAAGATAAACTATCAAAGAGGGCTTTTAAATGGGTTATAACGTTAGGTGTAGGGAAAAGGAAAACACGGTTTTGTTGGATAAAGGATATTTTACTGGTGGCGAGTTAAAGATCTTGATTAATTACATGTACTATACAATGTTGCTAAGCCAAGACTCGACTCAATCTTAAGCTAGAAACAAAATAACAAAATAACAAAAACATAAAAATAAACATAAAATGAAACGGGATGGTAGTCCGTATGTTTTTTCTATTTTTCTTTTTCTCATTTTTTTGTATTTTTCTTGATTTTTTTTTTTTTTTTTTTTTTTTTTTTGCATACACTTTTGCCCTACCATCCAAAATAATACATCATAGGGGCGTTGCATTCCCCTTACACTTGAACTTTTACATAACTTTACAATTAACTATTCTAATGACTCGAATTAAGATAATTGAAAAACTTGGAGTACTTTTAAAATATTTAGCACATATGGGGGTAATAAATGATGTTCTTCCCCATTACTCCATTACACTAGTACTTTACCCATGAGTCCCAATCGTCCCAAAACAATATGTACAAGGATATGACTCGACTTAGCAACCATGTAATCAACTAGATAATTAACTTGGGTTTAAACAAATGTTGTAACAATAATGCACTAAAAATGAGTGCATACAAGGTAGGCTAAGGCGATTTGGGTGTACATTTTAGTGGGGTGTAACAAATTCTTCCTTTAAGTAAAATGCTTAAAGGTCGAAACGAAAAGATAGGCTCTGAGGGGTGTACTAGGGGTATCGTGTACTAAAAATGAGTACAACGCAAAGGGTGTGGGAGAATTACTTGACCAATGTAGCCAAAGTAATTATAACAAAAAAACACAGGTGTAAAACAATGGGTTAATCCTAATGCCTCTTCTCATGTAGTAAATCTAACTACACGAATGTAGTCTCACTTGTGGCCTTGGAATGGTCCTAACGCAAGTTCTAGAATCTAAGTGCTACCGGTACACACATCATAGCATAAATGCTTTTCCTACCAATTCTAGGGGCGAACCTCACATATTTGGGGGTGGAAAATTTTTTAGTGGTACGGTTTTTGTGCTAGTCATATAACTCCTATCCATGAGACGCTCATTAAGATCAAAGTTTCACTCCTATATGTTGTAAAAAATTTTAAATTTGGCACTAAAATTACCTTAACAAGTATTTCTCTCAGTTTTATTACACATCTACTATTAAACAAACAAAAATCAAGCGTAATAGTATTCTCTAAAATCGTACTTTTACCCTCCCCTTACACTTAAGATGAACATTGTCCCCAATGTTCAAATAACAAGATGTAAAAGCGAAAAGTAAAAGAATGAAATCAAATACTCCCCTGATTCGCTCGGTGGATAATGAAATAACACGGTTAAATCTTCTTCCAAAGTAATGTTGAAGCTCCATGACTAATGCATCGCCATAAGCTTGATCCAAAAACATTTCCTTGTCCAAAATAACCTGTTAAACCTGAGAAAACAAACACGAAAACCTGCATAACATCGGCGGGATAAAATCTATATATAAGGATATAATGCTTGTGGAATGATAACTTTGCATATTCCTGGAGATTATAAGTTGGAGATTTTAATAAAAACTTTTTAAAAACAAAATTTTCAAAAATTTCTGAAAATTAAATCTGACGCCGTCAGGTTATAAACCCTGACGCCGTCAGAAATGACCTGACAAAAATTTTCATTTTAAGTTTCCGGAAAATTTCTGGAAAAACCTTTACCTTACTTCCTGGAAATCCTGCAAAACATCATTATGACTCGATACAAGCATTTGACTCAAACAAATACGAATATGTATGTTAATTTATTATTATTACGATTCATGTTAATTTGTGTTCTAATAAACCGATTTAGATTTCCCTTACACTTAACTTTTGCAAAATACCTTTATATGTAGTTAAGACGAAGTTAAAAACAAAATAAAGCATTTTCACAAATTAGTTTTTAACATGAATCAATACTAATAAAAATTAAACACACATACGGAAACAAATAAAGACAAACAAACAAACAAATAAACACACAAAGCAAATAAATAAAATAAAGCTTGGGTTGCCTCCCAAGAAGCGCTTTTCTTTATTAACGAGTCTTGTAGCTAGACTCAAAGTCACTCTACCCTATATAAGTGAGCTCGTCATCGAGGACGTCTTTAGGGTTAAGCTTGGGTTGAAGTTTCCTGTTGGTCCGCTTAGTACGATATATCTTTTCAAACTTCTCTCCATCCGGGTCATACAGTGTCATCTTAATATGCCATGACCCATCTCCATCTTTGGGTGGTTTGTCCCAACTCCACTTATGATCGTCTTCCTCACAAGTCCACTTATTCATTCCTAGGTTAATTGGCAAAACTCCTAGGAACTCAATCATCCTTCTAAAAACTAGAGGGTCTTCAAATGGATCCAATTCGGTGTCCCTAGCCAAGAGTTGTTCTACCGTATGTGTTCGGTTCACAAAGTCCTCTTCTAGGTAAAATGGGCGTTGGGGTCCTATGAAGCCTCTATCTATCCAAGGTCCATATCTAGATGGTCTCCTATTCAACTCTAACCAATGGGGTGTCGGTTCATCACTAGTATCATAAGCATGTTTCTTCACATCATAGACTGACCAAGTATCTCCTTCTCCTACCGCTATCTTAGATTCCTTACAATCAATCATAGCACTAGCGGTCGCCAAAAATCCTCTACCTATCAACAAGGGGCATGTAGGGTCGCTAACCATATCAAGGACGTGGAAATCGGCTAAAATGGTTAGTTTTCCAATGTGCACTAACACGTCCTTAACTACTCCAACTGGGTAAGCAACACTTCCATCTGCTAAACCTATTATCACCTCGGTTTCTTCAAGTTTTCCTAGTTTTAGAGAGGTGTAGAGAGGTAACGGAAGTAGGTTAAGGCTTGATCCAAGATCGGCTAATGTGTCATAAGCCTCCGAATTACCGATCTTGCAAGGTAGAACGAATAAGCCCGGGTCATCTAACTTCTTAGGTAGTTTGTTTTGAACGAAGGCGGTCCCTTTTTCGCCTAACTTGAGCTTCTTTTCATCCAACTCATCAACAACCGGACTTTCAAGGTGGAGCTCCTTGAATTCTTCGTCAAGGTTTTGAGTGGAAGGTGTTTCAACTATGTTGTTGACCAATTTGGATGTCATAAATTCTTGGTCATTTGGAACGACTTGGGTTTGTTTGAAACACGTGCTCATGGAATTGACCGAATAATATTGTGGACAAGAACTAGGGGACGAAACCGATGAAATAGTGTTGACGTTTAGTTTCGGGTTCTTGATCGTGTTGCTAAGGAGTGCTCCCATTTCTCGGTCATTGAGGGCTTTCAACAAGGTGTCAATCTTATTGGTCATCTCGCTTTGTTTTTGTTTGAAATCGGCTTCAAACTTGGCTAAACGAGCTTCTTGAGATGCCATAAATTGAGACATCAATCCTTCAAAGTTATTGGTACTACCATTGCTGGAAGGATTGTTGTTGAAAGTACAGTTCGAGTTGGAACCGTTTGATTGGAAACGATTAGGTGGGTTGGAAGAATTGGGTTGTTGTGCGTTTTGGTTTTGTTTCCACCTAAGGTTCGGGTGATTCTTCCATGAAGGGTTGTATGTATCACCGTAATGGTTTGGCTCGGGTTTGAAAGTGTACCACTTGTCTCCCGCTCCGTCGGTACGCGAGGATGCGTAGTCCACAAAAGCTTGTTCGGGGAGTTCCATGCAATCACGAGTGTCGTGGGGACCACTACATAATTCACATGAAGAAGTGATTTTGTTCACTTGGCTTGAAAGTTTAGGAACCTCGTAGGATTTCATGAGAAACTTGACTTGGTCTTCAAGTTCTATGATCCTACGGTCGGAAGTGCTTGAATTGTTCGAAGGCAAAGATATTGCCTTGACCGTTTTATTCAAATCACGGGGATCACTCCAACTTTCGTTGTCATAAAGAGCAAGATCCTCTAGGAGAGCCCATGATTGTTCCGCACTTAGATCACGTAGCTTACCACCGGCCGATTGGTCAATGGTTTGCCTTGTGTAGAGATTGATATGGTCATAGAAGATTTGGACTTGGAGCCAAAGTTCTATGCCATGGTGAGGGACTTTTTGGAGTAAGTCCTTGAATCGAGTCCATGCCTCGTAGAGAGTTTCGCCTTGACGTTGTTGGAACATCAAGATATCATTCCTTAGCTTGGTAGTTCTTCCTGGTGGGAAAAACTGAGCAAGGAAACGAGTGGTGAGATCATCCCAAGAGGTGATGGATCCTGCGGGTTGACGTTCTAGCCACTGACTAGCTTGATCCCGCAGAGAGAATTGAAAGAGATGCAATCGGGTCGTCTCTCGTGTGGCAACATCAAGGTCTATAGAATCAACGATTTTAAGAAAGTCCTTGAGGTGTTGATTAGGATCTTCGGAACGAAGTCCATGGAATGCGCATCCGCTTTGCACCAACCGGATGGTGTCGGATCGCAAGGGTGTGATATTGGCTCCTTGAGTGAGCTCAATGGTGTTTCGATAGCCATGGTGGCTAGGACGGGAGTACTCTCCTAAAGTACGGGCTCTAGGAGGTGGTGGTTGTTGTGGTGGTGGGTTGTTGGGATTAAGGATATTACCATCTTCCATGATGTCGGATGGTATGGTTACGAACAAAGACACGAAGAAAAAAGATAGACTAAAGAAGACCTAGAAAAATAAAATAAAAATCTCACTAGAAAGGAATCTAGTGAGTAGACCTATAAAATAAAAATTCAACCTAAACAATAACTATTCCCCGGCAGCGGCGCCAAAAACTTGATGCGTGGTTTTGCAACCTTACAACAGGTTTTACCTCTCGAGGCATCTCAAGAGGCTTACAACCCCACCAGGCAGTGTACCTGACCGATGTAGTATAGTGTAGTGGTAAGTACGGGGGATTGATCGTTCTCCACAGGGAATAGTGTTCGTTAGGTATGAAAGACTACTCTAATAGGTCTAAGGGTTGAGGAAGATTCTTTTTTATGTTTTTATATTTTTATGAAAGCAAGTAAAATCTCGGGTTTGAAAGAGTGGGCGGAATTAGTTGCTAGTCAACTAACCCAAATAACTACAAATGCAAATAAAATAAATAACTGAAAATAAAATGTTGGTGAGAAACTTATGTGTAGAGAAATGTGTTTACTTAGATTTCCTTACTCCCTAACTATCTTTTACCGGTTGATTAGTGTGTATTAGTTGCGTGGATGACGGGTGTATTCCTTAATACCAATCGTGGGGTGGCGTACGTACTTCCCCAACTCTACAAGCTCCTACTTCACTCCTATGTCGAGCCGGCTAGGAAGCTCCTAACATGGGATCACTATAATTCGCTTGTGCATTAAATACAACCATAAAAACCTTTAGTACGCATTTGGTTCATGTTTCTTAAGACGTTCAAGCAAGTTACCGAATAGGAAGTTAGCCAGTTTTCTTAAGCCTAACATAGATAAACAATCATCCAATACAACTAATAACACACTAATAACCAATAATCAATAGCTAGGTTTCATTAGATCTAAGCAAACACAAGATAAATCTAGCCTAACATGTTAAACAAAAGACAAGAACAAGATAAAATCAAACAACACATAGACATATTGAATGATTAATTGATAACTTATCTTTCAATGTAACATGGAAGATCTCAAGGCAAAAAGCCTTGAAAAAGAAGCTAAATTCGTCTTAGGGTTTTCTCCCAAAAATTCCACACTAAGCTCTCTCTTTTTGACAAAAAATTAGAAAACTATATATAGATTTTTACATCTGACGGCGTCACCTTATGGAGTGTGACGCCGTCACCTCGCCGCTTTTAGGGTTCCCGGATAACCTTCTTGACGCCGTCCCTCTTTAGCTCTCCAAAATCCGTTCTGGCTTATCAAGGCTTGACGCCGTCAGACCTTGAACGTGACGCCGTCCCTCTTTGAATTAAGCCGTGACGCCCTTGATCAGGTTAAAGCGTGACGCCGTCAGAATTCACATGCAATTTTCACTGGCTTATCATGAGTAAATTTCACGTCCACCTTTTCTTGCCAAGCCATGACGCCGTCCAGAGTAAAATCTGACGCCGTCAAAGGTAACTTTTAGCCGATTTTTGAGACTTTGTCGTTTCTTCACTTTTATGCTCCAAAAACGTCCAAAATGCCTCCTTTTCCAGATTTCTCCTCAAAAGTACCTAAAATGACAAAAGGAACGATTTAGGGCAATATTTGATCAAATAAATACGATTTAGGGCTTAAATGACCCCTTAAAAGCGGTACACTTTTCGCTTCATCATGAACCTCTGCTGCTCGGAAATCGGGAAATACCGATTATAGAACGTGGTACGGAAATCAGCCCATGAACATCCAAGAACATATGCATCACCACCTTTAGCTTCTTTGTGCGCTTTCCACCAGTTGAGCGCGTCACCTTCTAGCTTGAACACAGCCAGACGAGTCTTGAACTCGTCCTCACAACCTAACACCTCGAACAGTTTCTCCATGTGGGTGATCCAGTCTTCTGCTGCATGAGGAGTAGCATCAGAAGTGAAGGACAACGGCTTGAGTTTATTTAAACTCTCCAGCCACCCATTAATGGTAGTGGGTCGGCCCCCACCACCAGAAGAACTGCCAGCACCCCCAGATGAACCAGCTCCACCATTAATAAGCCGGTTGATCACCGCATCAGTGTTAAGGCCCGGTAACAAATTGGCTATAGCATTAGCCACCATAGCCTCCAGATTGGGGATTTCAGCATCTCCTCCACTGTTATACTCCTGATGACGAGTGTTAACCATCTATAGAATTACGAAGACGATTAGTAAGGTGAAACAAAATATGACAGAGCAGAATAAGGAAAAGAGTACGCGAAAGGAAAACCTAATGTCTACCCAATCCTCACAGGTCAAAGGCCTAAGCCAACGGGTTTCAGAAACCTGTCTCTGATACCATAAATTGTAACACCCCGACCCGACAAGGGTAAAGATATCACAAATATATGGTTTCATATCAGAACAACATAGTATCCATAAACCAAAATAGCGGAAGTCAATACATAATCCAATAATAAGTCAACATGACTTATATCCAAATGAAAGGAAATAAAAGAAGTACATAAGTTCAATGCCTAAACAATGGCAACATAAAGTCTAAAGAAATCAAATGGTAGATAAGCCATAAGAACAAGCTTCACTCAAGTGCACTCAACCCCAAAGCCATGCCCATCTCCTAGCTTAATTACCTGCCGCGGGAAAAGAAAACGCGGCTGAGCTACTAGAGCTCAGTGAACAGATATAACGTAACAAGCAGTAGTATAATGAATAATACATGAGTAAATAAGAATGGAAGCATGAGTACATGGTAAGAATACATGGTAAGAATACATGGCATCATAATGGAAATGGACAAAGGTGTATGGTAAAGGAAGGTCAGTAATCCACTACGAGCCCATAACATGAAATCATAATCATAATCATAATCATAGCCATAAACATGTAGAGGGGAGACCTCTTAGTATCCTGTAAATATGAGGGGTGTCCTCATCATGGGTTGGAGTAGCTAGCTCCCGGAGTGTGAAAGACGTGTATCGCACACACCATCAGTCACCATGAATATCATAACATAACATAACATAACATGTACATGAACAAATCTAGGATGCATCCATACGCCCCAGGTGGCCATAATCTGCCTCTACGTAAACATAACATGCAGGGACGGGACAGGTCATCACTCTCCTGCCCTAGAGTCATGCCATCGGTGCATCGACTGACATGGACATGAAACCCTCATGCCTAGTGAGTGGCTCGTAGCATCAAACTGAGGGTAAAGGTCAAGTATCATGAATCATGTTTTAAGTTTACTTGCATAGGTCAATATCATGTTTCATAAGTTCATAATCATGGTTCATAAGCAAAGGGTCATAAGCACAGGTTCATGAATGAAAGGTTCATAATCATAAAAGGTTCAATATCATGGTGGTTCAATAATCGGAGTCATAATAAGAGAATGAAGGCCTCTTATCAAAGAAGCAGAATATCTGTACCTTATTGCTTGACAAGGATCACACTGAATAAGATGACAAATGCACAGGACTACTCCCTCTTCACACCTAGAGGAGTAAAGATATGATTACTAAAGATCCCATTTCCATATTAAGTAACTTTCTATTTTTAGTAGGTTTCCATTTTTAGAAAGTTTCCTTATTTAGTAAGTTTCTATATTTAGTAATATTTCCATAATTATAAATTAGGTCAAGTTAATGTTATTTTACCCAAGTTACATTTTATACCCCTGAGGTTTCATAATTTACACCTTTAGCCCCTTAACTTTATGAAGTTACATTTTAGTCCTTAAAGTATCCGTATTAACATGTTAAGCCCCTTAGTTTTACCAATTTACATATTGTACTCTTAATTTAAATGTTGTACGATTCAAAACCCTTAGAATATAAGTTTTACAATTCAAGTCCCTCAAGTTACAAAGTTTACATATTTAGTCCTTACTTTATATAAATCAACCTTTAATTTATAACAATTTCATAATAGCCCCTTAAATTATCAAAATGACACATGGCACTTTAAATATGATTAAATACATGAATGACCCATAAGTTTCCCAAAATTACAAGTTTAGTCCCTCTAGTTTATTTAATTATAAATTGATTTATAAACTTTAATATATATTCCAAAATAAACCCTTAAACATTTATTTTACATAAAAGGTCCTTCTCATAATATTTATACGACATAGCACAATATTTATAAAGTTCCAAAAGTGACCCACAAGATTTTAAAATGACAATATCGACCCTTATAGTTTTAAAATAAAATCGTATACTCTTCATTTTAATTTGAAACAAGCGCTAGCCAATCCCAATAATTAAGTCATGATTACATATCAATTATTACTCTAAAATAAACCCTAATCCATGTTCCAAACCCTAGATCGATCATCCCCTTTAATACTTTTCTAATTATTCTTAAATCCGGTTTTAAACTAAATTCGAAAATAATTCGTATAGGCCATGATAAATCAAAATTGTATTTTTCCCATGTTAACATATTCATAAGGTGTCGAATAAAATTAAACACAAGTCTCAATTCGATCGTACATGATTATTTTAGATTTAGGTTCGATTTATAGTATTAATTTTCAAATGATAGGAAGATCATGCATGAATCGAATAGCACAATTTATATGGTATTCTTAAGGATCAAAGAATATGGGAAAATTGCCAAACCGTGATTCGAACGTATAGAATAGGCCAAATGGATTATAGCACTCGATGTGGTCCAAAAATCACCACGACTCCACGAGCTTCCTCCCGACCTTGTAAACAATTTTCATGGACCATACACGACATGAGGAACATGAGAAAAATGATGGACGAATTTATTTGTGTACGTAAGAATTGATTCGAATAATACCTTGTTATTCTTGTCGCGATAAAGAAAATTCACCAAGGATGATACGAACGAAGAACACCTCCACAATAATTTTTCTAGGGCTCTTTAGATGTTGCTTGATCACAGCAAAATGTGTTTAGAATTTTTGGATGTCGAATTGAGGCTACACGAATTGTTTGTGTGTGTGTGTGTTTCGGCAAATTAGGGTTTGTAGAGGAATTAGTGTGTGATTGATTTAAGCAAGTAATAGCCGGTCAAAAGGGAGGTTACATGGCCATAATTTCGGGATTATTGATTAGGAGCATTATTGCTTTGATTATCCCTTTAATTGCCCTTAATTTTCCTTTAATTACTATAATTAAATCATAGATTTTGAATTTAAATTATTTTAGGCGCCCAAGGGCATTTTGGTAATTTTCATGGCTTGTATAAATGTTAAATGAAGTTGTTAAAATTATTTGGGATCATAACTTGTTCATTGTTAGAAGTTTGAAATTTATTTTGTGCTTTACATATGTTTTATTTAGGTTTTAAATTCCCAGGGGCAATTTGGTCATTTTACATGTTATAGAATTTTAAAAATGGTATCATGGAACGAGATTCACGGAACGGGATTCACGCAAAATGGGTGTCTCCAGAGAATTGAAATCGTCATCCTCTTTTTATACTCCTAACTAAGCTTAAACTCAATGTGCAAATGTTTTTGTAAAATGCTAACACTACTTATACTAATAATCTATGTAAGCCGAAACTTAACTTTTCACTCCCACAATTTATTCAAGTTAGGTGACTGTGCTAATTTTCAAAATTTTGACCGCAAAAATCGACATTTATTATGGTTGTTATTTGTTTAAGTCAAATACTAATTTACCGGGAACCTCGAAAATCTAAGGATCAAAAGGGCCTTTTCCATGTAGCGCTTTCTTCTCGGCACATCCCAAACCAGTTGGTTTTAGGTGACCAGGCTTTTGACACCCCACAGAGAATAGTACCGGAATCAGCGAAATTTTGATTTCAAAGATTTTTGATATTCCCACTACGCTAGTATTAAATACTTAACTAAATAACAACAAACGATCATTTAGAGATTAGAGAATCAAAGACGAGATTACTCCATGTAACGGCTTTCTTCTCGGCACATCCCAAACCAGTTGGTTTTAGGTGACCAGGCTTTTGACACCCCACAGAGAATAATACCGGAGCTTTCAAGGCCTTTGAAATCAACAATCTACTAAATTACCGTTTAACCTTTATACAAAATTGACGAATCCAAGTTCAACTTCCGATTCAAATTTAAGAGAAAGCAATTTTCCTACATTTATTAACACATACATCTTTATTTTCACAACATCAAAATTTATTGCATTTTGCAATATCATTCTATTTTCTTATTTTTCTTTTTCATTTTTTCATTTTTTCATTTTTTTCATTTTTTTTCTTTCACTTATATATATATTTACATATATGCTTCCTCAAAAATTTAAAATAAAAAGTTGAACTCGGGCTCTTTATCAAAATTGTATAAAAATTTGTTTTGCATAACAACATGATTTTAACATTCAAACGTTTGAAAACAGCTCGTATTTAATCCGATTAAGAGCTTGTGGGAGGAAAAGCCATAGATTACTTGTATAAGCTCTAAAGAAAACCAACTATTCTACGCTTAGCATTTTCATTTGCACAAATTGTAAAACCTTAGTCTAAACGTTAAGGAAGCAGCCAGATCAACACTCTGGCAGAGTCGGGATTCCCTTTGTTCTAACCTAATCAAGACTAAACACTTTTATTTTTATTTTTCTTTTTTTGGTGCAAAGCACTTCTTTTTTATGACAAAAAAATTTAAAATTTAGGCCAAAACGGGGGTACTAGGGCACTAGAAGGTACAATGTGACAAAATTCGGGAGAATTCCCCCCTACACTTAGAATTGAATATTGCCCTCGATATTCAAAGTACCGGCTATTATGCCGACACTTAGAACGTAAAAAGGTAATACCAAGAGCCAAGTGTGGAAAAGAAATCTCCGGTTTTTCAAAAAGGATTTTAAAAAAGATATCCCTAGATAATCGTTAGTAATAAGATCGGATATTGGGCGGCTGGATTGAAAACAGGCGCGTCAATCATCACGATCTTAGGGAATCCTGAAAACACGAGCAAACAACACACAAAGAAAACACTGCAGAGGCATCCCCCCACACTTAGTTGTTAGAAAGTAGAAAGAAATCAGAAACATGGGTTGTCACCCATGTAATGCTAATGTTTTTGTTAACCGAGTCACTAGCTTGACTCGACCCCGAATTCATTTGTCCATGGGGAAGCAAGTGGAAAACCAATCTCAATCGGACTTTCATTCAAATTGTTTGGATAAACACTTGAACATGAGAAAGTTCCACTCCGATGAGATACAACCCGCGGTATTTCAATAGAAGAAACTATTAGGGGCGATACCGGGGTCAAATATGGTGTCCTCATTCCCGTAGGAGAAAAGGGAAAGAGCAATCACACCATATGTGATGAAGAGAAGCAAGATTTTTATTATTATCATGTAAAACTCTTCATCATCAGAAGCATCATCGGCTTCAACAGGAGGGAGGGTTGGGATACAATCTTCAAGAAGTAAATCTTTCAACACACCTCCCCCCACACTTAACTCGTCCTCCAGATCAAAACAAAAATGATCATATTCAGGAGGAGATATCACATGAGGGGGTTCAATCGAGAACTCCTCATGATATCGATCATTTTCATCAAAATGAAATACATCATACTCGGGAAGAGACATATAAGAATGGGAAGTGGTATTTACACTTCCCGTCTCTTCCAAATGATCGATATCAAAACGAAAGGCTTCATAAGCCGAGAGTGAATAATCCGGATAAGGAGTGGGATTGCCACTTCTCTCCTCTTGATCATTAAACACAAAACTCTCAAATTCGGGAAAAGCATCCTCGAGCTCGAGCTCGAAAGGATAAGACGGCTTTTCCACAACAACATCATCCTTTGGGGGGAGAGCAAACAATGGTTCATCAAAAATCATCTTTTCTAAAATCGGGCCATCTCCCCCCGGATCAACATCGGGCTCAACAATTTGAGCATCAAACAAGAAGACCTCAAACTCTTCCTTAGAAATATCACTTTCCTCAAACAGAGGAGAAGTATAGGAAGAGTCGGAAATGAGTGATGCGGAAGTAAGAGTGGGATTTTTGGCAATATCAATACGACAAACCGATTCTGAAGGTGGGGCAAGTGGTGTGCTCTTAGAGCTAGCAGTTTTTACCACTTCCGTTGTATCCTCCGATTCGTGTTCATCGTAATCAAAAACACTCTTAACTTCCGCATTACAACTTTTGAACCATTCACTTGAACCAGGGGCTATGTTCGATGCTTTGAGCTCGGCATGTTTTTGTGCAACACTTTTGACCGTGAATCTTGAAAGTTTTGAGTCAATTTTTTCAGATTTTTTGTCAATAGTATCAACGTTGCATTTAGACCCCTGATTAATGTTGAATGTGATATTTTCATTTTCAACACGAATGGTTAACTCCTCAGCGTACACATCAATGAGAGCACGACTTGTTCTCAAAAAAGATCTACCCAAAATGAGTGGAACTCGTGGATCGGCATCGAAGTTTACAACAACAAAATCTGTGAGAAATTGGAACTTTCCCACTTTCACGACAACATCCTCGGCTATTCCAAGCGGATAAGTAGTGGTACGATCCGCTAGCTCGAGTGTCATGCACGTAGGTGTAAGCTTTGGAAGAGATAATTTTTCCCATATCGAGAGCGGCATGAGGTTAATACTTGCGCCAAGATCGGCCAAAGCGGAGCATTTCACCATCCCCGAGAAATCACACAGGATTAAGAACTTGCCGGGGTCTCCAAGCTTTACGGGAAGCTTCTTGAGGATGACCGCCGAGCATTGCTCGTTTAATGGGGTTTTTGCCATCTCGACTAACTTATCCTTGTTGCTTAGCAACCCTTTGAGTGTAGTTGCAAACTTTGGCATGAGAACGAGAGCATCAGCAAAGCTTATGTCGAAGTGCATCTCATTGAAGATTTGGAAGAACTTTTCCATTTGTGCATTGTTTTTCTCTTTAAGCTTTTGATCATTAAGCCTTGAAGGATATGGTATTGAAGGCTTTGGATTTGTCATTGGAACATCGGGTTCCGGAATTAGAATTGGGACCACCGAAGGTTGGACGTGTTCGGTACTTTGTGGGCTTGGAGTTTGCACTTTGTCCTTTGTCACCTCGGTTTCTCGTCCTGCTTCCTTCACCGGAGAAGGAGTAGGAATCGAGGGTCCATCATAGGCCTTACCAATTCGAGTGGTGATTGATTTCAACTCAGCATTTGGATTGGTAATGGTATTGCTGGGAAGACCTCCAGAAGATGAAGAAGCTTGATTCTTGTTCATGTTCATGTTCATGAAGCTACTCATCATACTCTTTAACTCATTTGTTTGACGAGACAATGTAGTATCAATTTCCTTCCTCAACTCGACTTTCATATTGTTGATTTGAGCTTGCATTGAACGTATGCTTGACTCAGTAACTTTTATGAAATCATTTGTCAAAGGAGCTTGAGGAGGTGATTGATAAACTTGTTGAGTTGGAGGTTGATAAGGTCAGTTTGGAGAATTATTGAAATTCTGACCTTGATTTTGAACAAACCGATTTTGGTTGTTTTGATTTTGGCCTTGATTGAATTGGGCATTTCAATTTTGCCCATTTGGATTTTGAGGGTTAAAGCCGGGTGGTCCAAGAAAATTGTTGGAGCGATAGCTTAACAGATTACGGTCTCCTTGGGGTTGTTAAGAGTTACCTCCCGAATTATAGGATCCCGAAGCAGCAAAAATGCTCTCTTGAGTGTTGCCAATTGTGGCTGGACACTCGAAGTATGGGTGTGGACCACCACATGTTACACAACTTTGATTTACCACATTTGCTTGTTGAGTTTGGTTTTGAAGATTATTTTGATGTATCCTCAAAACAGCCGTGGATAAATCATCCATTCTTTTTGTAAGTGAAGCTATCTCGGATGAAGAGTCTATAGTGATAGATTTAGATGACTCATTCCTCTCGGCGGAGGAATCCCAATAATTGTGGTGGGCGGTCATGTTTTCAATTAAATCATAGCACTCTTCGGGTCGCCTTTTCATAAAGGTACCACCGGCCGCAGCATTGATCGTTTCACGATGTCGTAATGTTAAACCATTATAGAATGTGTCTATTATGGTAACAAGCAACATATTATGATTAGGACATCGATCAATGGATAGCTTATAACGTTCCCAGGCTTCGAATAAAGATTCATCGGGAAGCTGGCGAAAGTTGCTTATATCGTTCCTCAATTTCGTCACCATCGATGGTGGGAAATATTTTGCCAAGAATTTTGAAGTCATTTAATCTAAACTATGAATTGAATTCTTGGGAAGACGATCAAACCAAGCGGTGGCATGATGCGTCAACGAATAAGGAAAAAGATATAATCGAAGGGCGTCATCGGTGACCCCTTGTTGTTTCATACTTTGGGTTACCGTGATGAATTTATCGAGATGCTTGTTTGCATCTTCACCCGGCAAACCATGAAATTGGCACGAAGTTTGGACTTGTTGGATCATATGATGTTTAAGTCCAAAATCCGCGGCTTGGATGTTGACGGGAGCAATAGGTCCACCCCGTCCTTGCATGGTCGGTTGGCACAACTCCTCCATCGTTCGGAGATCGGGAGCTGGCCCATCATTGTTTATATTCATTTCCATGTCTTCGTCGTCTTGAAAATCAAGACGTCGACCTTGACGAATAATTCTTTCGGGATCGGAAACTGGTGAACGAAGATTGGGTGTAGAAGAACGGGTGTTCATACACCAACAAAACAACAAAAGTTTAAAAACAAATTTTTGAAAATGAAAATCTTTTTTGTATTTTAAGGATAATTACACAATTTTTTTTTTTGTGATCGATTCGTCAATCGAAACTCGTTTCTCTTAAAATTACTCGCAGAGTGGCGGAGAAGCAAAGGTCCGCACGAAAGCTGATTAAAAACCCGCCTCTTTCGGTTTGTCAATTTAATGTCAAACCATCCTTAAACCACTTGTATAGGTTGTAATTTCAAGATAATCCGAAAAACAATTAACTCACGATTCGTTTTGTTGGAAATTCGGAATGGTTTACAACACTTCAAAGAAGTGAGGATATATTATTTTATTTTTGTTTTTGTAAACACCTTAGACAAAGTGTTTTTTTTTTTTTTTTTTTTTTTTTTTTTTTTTAGAAAACATTCACAAATTTACTATAAACCTTCACAAAGATGATTTATAAAACACGAATCATAAAACGAGATTTCAAAAATCCGCTACAACCTTCCCGGCAGTGGCGCCAAAAATTGATCGTTGTGGATCGATTTGTAATTTATTTCCAAGGAAACACAAGTGAAGTATGTGTAACCCGGGTCGTTATCCCCGATGAAGGATGAATGGGATTTGTGTAATCGGGTTTGTGAATCGTGTTTGAGATATAAAAATGGAGAGATTTTGGATTTTGATTACAACTACGTGAAACAATAAATAGGCTAGGGAAATCTTAAAAAATTACAACTAAAAACAATTAACGTAATTAAAAACGTAAACGTGATAAACTAAAACATGAAATCTACGAAATATAAATCCTACGGGCATCAAATTAATTTTTCTAAGTTCCAAATAATAAAAGAAAATTTTTGAAAAAAGAAATTTATTTTTTTGACTTTTTAATTATTTTTTTTTTGATGAATTAAAAACTAAGTTAAACTATTTAATTGATTTAAAAATATTAAAACAGCTTGGAAAATTCTGGAAAAATTTGAGTAAATCTAAAATTAAGTTATCTACCTAGAAAAAATAAAATCAGACTTATCTAACCAATAATAAGCAGTTTTGGGCAGATAAGCATTTTGAAATTAAGCTAAAAATAAGCTAAAGCTATCAATAAATTACCAAAAGCTCAAAATCATAAAAGTACACTAGAACAAGCTTAAACAAACATAAAAAGCTCAAAATAAGCTCATGCAATCAGCTGATAAGTAGCTGATCAGATCATGGTACAGGACAGATGCAACAGGACTGATCTACCCACTTTGGACAAGTCTAAAAGCTAGGGAAGTGCTTATTGGGAAAAACAAAAGGCATATTCTTAAAGTTCATATAGCATATTACTTAAAAAACAATTATGCCCAAAAGTTGACAACAATTGCTTATCTGTTTTAAGCTGAGATCAGATGGCCAAAAATGGCAAAACAAATTCAGGGTTTAGTGCAAACTAAAAACAGGTCAGGTAGCTAGTTTGCAAACAGATTTGAAGCTAGGAAATAAGCTACCCAGTGAAATCTAATTTAGGAATCTAAAGAACACTATTACAAACTACTTGAAAATCAAATTTCATGCATTTATATCCATTGAATAAGCAGATGAGAAGCAATGAAAAGCTGAGATCAGCAAAGCTGATGTGCAGATCTGCACATAAACCCCTGATGCAACAGACCAAAAATCCTTGCATAACCTAATAAAATGGTTCAAGTCTTTGTAGTCTCACTTAGAGCTCTAATTTGCACCAAACTAAACCTAAAGTTACCACTAATTCACAGCTCAGCTTATAAGAGCTTATGAAGGCAATTAATGATCTAGTATTTCACTTCTAAGCTCAAAACCTTAAAACCAGTCAAAACACCTTATGGGATACAACAAAAAGCTTAAACAAACTAATTATAGCAAGATCAAAGTATCCAATTGGGCAAAGTAAAGTTGATCTACCCTTAACAGTCACTAATCCAAACACCCTTTATCAAACTATTTTTTCTATTTAACACCACAATCTCTAAATCAAACTATGAAACTATTACCCTACTGTTTTCCTAACTCATTTTAATTCTTAATAAGCATTATCCAAACCTACAAGGGCACTAATAAGCAGATGAGCCTTTTTAACTATTTTTTTTGTGGCTTTTTCAAAATTTTTTAAGCAAAACTAACACTTAGGCTAACTGAACTGATATGAAGCAATAATGGGCAATAATAGATATACAAGTAACTGAAGACAAGCACATGAACATAAATTATGCAATAAGCAGAAAAGTAAGCTGACACAGTAACTAGGAAATTTTAAAGAAACTGAACTTGGGTTAAAAATTAGAGTAACTACAATACTGGAAGTTAAAATAAACTAAAATACAAAGTACCTTAAAATTTAAAAGCTAAATAAATCCTGCCCTTTTTGGGCTACAAGTGACTACTATTTATACTAAGAACTATGCTAAGGTCTTCACATCCGTTTGTGGTTTTTCTGTGAGGGAAATCAGTGTAAATCCTCATTTGTGTTTCTTGGACATCCTTCCCAGCCTTTAGATTAAAAAGATATGATCTCAGCCCTTGAAATTGGATTTGGCGCCCATTTGATCCCACGGATTGATGAGGTGGATAATGGGGGAGGTTAAAAGGGAATGGTATCAGTGTTGGGGAGAAGAGAAGGTGAAAAAAGGGTGAAAGTTTTGGGAGAAGTGGTGATAGTGATGGTGGTTTCTCGTGAGTTTGGATTTGGCTGGAAGTGAGATGGAAGAAGAAGACAATAGGTCTGTTTGACTGAGTCAAACGTTAGCTCAAAAACGGGTAAGGGTAATTATTTTCAATTGGGCTATTTATGGGCTAGAGAATTGGGTTGTTAGATGGTTTTGGGTTTTTGCTATTTATTTGGTCCGGATAATGGTATGGGTATATAAGTTTTAACTACAAGGACCAATTGTGTAATTTCAGTAATCCTCAAGGGCCATTTCTGTCATTTATGTAAAATCACACCAAGGGCCACTTTTGCCAAGTGAGAATAATCCAAGGGCTATTTTGGGATTTTCCGAGCTTGAATTAAAATAACGTCTTTTCCGGCTTCGGTTTCCGGCTCTTTTCCAAATTATGCACGGTTTTGTCCATATTTGCCCTATTTTCAATCCTTTTGTACCTGAAACACATAAAACACACTCCAAGGATATTTGTAACATTTTATGGTCCATTTGGGTGTTTTTTGGTTATTTTTGTGGGTTTTTTAAGTTTAAAATGATGAGTATTTACATACTCATCACGGGTAATAGTTTCAAGCTAGTCTAACTAGTGATGTAAGCGTGACTCGAATCGGTCATATTAACTGAAAATCAATCAATTCAAAAGTGCTAACTCCACCCGACATTTGCTAATTTATCTTAAAAACTTATGAGCACATGTGAAGGGGGAGTATTTCTAAAATAGCAAAACTCTCAAGGTGTTAACAAAATATGTTTTATAATCATAAACACTTTGAGAGATTTTCAAATGATTGGTTTATGGCAACATAGGATAGTCATGGAGTTATAAGGTGACTAAGAATAGGAAATACGTCCTATGATCCGCCAGAACCGGAGGGAACTACCCATGGACAATACCAATAGTTTAGAACTAGAAGTCCTTAGGTATGATTGAAAAAAGGAATAAAGAAATGAAAGGAGAAAGAAGGGGTTGAAGAATTAAAAAGAAAAGTAAATGAAATGGTGAAAAGAAATAGCCCTCCAAATGTTCAACCTTAGGGCAGAAACCGGTTCAATTCATATGCTACTGGATGTCACTACGGTGACACCGGTATTAAAGACAAGCCGTCATGGACCCAGTGATGCACTACACTAAACCTTCTAGTCACTCAAGTGTCTCTCAAAAGATACTTGTTTCATTTCTCACGGAGAACCCTTCATAATCTATCGACCTCTCACTCCAAGATGAGTTGCTATTGAAAATGAGGCACTCTGCTCCATACCTCCGACGACTAAAACCAAAATGCACTAAACCGAGTCTAGAGCCGCGAGATACATCAAAAGATCTCTTAAGAACACTTAATATTTCTACAGTGGTTATTCAACATTAAGGACACCAGTTGTAAATAACAAGAGTCCTACGCAGATCTTAGCAATCTGCCAAGAACATTCATAAGGGAACTCACAATTGTAATTCTTAGTGATTGAGTGGAAATTCCTGCCAGGGTCAACATCAAACAGCCCTGACAGCAGGTCACTTCAGTAATCCCTTGTGGGTTACGCTTAGTGTTCACGGTGGTTCCAAATGGTCTACAGTCGTGGAGTGATACTTTCGTATTCTTCAGCGACTCACCCTGAATCGTTGATACACTTCGGTGTATATGTGTAAGCTCTCTTGGGGGCATCTGATTCAAGAACGGCCTTGGCAAGGAATAGAGAAAATTTTCACACTATGCTGTTAACGATCTCGAAGTCTGAACCTGTAAGTTTCGGATGCTTTATTGCTAACTATATTCATGCAGGTATTTATGGAGACCAGGAGTTCCACCACCACCATCACCATCATGCTCATACTAACATCACAAAGAAAATTCTCACAAAGATCAAAGCAAAGCAAAAGTTCAAAAGTCAAAGATTGAAGCTAAAGAATGAGAATTACTTTATGCATAAAGATCAAAGTCAAAAGAAGTATAAGCATGGTGGAAAAGACGTAAAGACATCGGATTTAAAGACATTGATGGAAGGCAGATCACGACATTATCATATCACAAATAATAAGAACAAAGAACAAAGATACGTATGACGTCAAAGCCAAAGAAGCAAAGAAGACGTCAGACGACCTAAGTATTGAAATGACCAACCCTTAGAGGGAGATTGTTGGGATTACTTGTAATCATTATAAAGTGTCGGTCATTTAGTATATGTATTAGGTCATAAACTATAAGGCTTGTATGTTTATTTCAAGGCCCGCTCATGAAGCAAGCTCATGAGCGGCCTATTATTTGTTATTAGAGCAACACCCACTATGATGTAAAAACTATAAATACCCCCTCCCTTGATGGGAGGGGGTGTTGGTTCTTGATTAAACAAAGTTTATTATTCACATACAAGTTCCATCCATTCTCTCTCTCTTTATTACTTTCTCTCTCTAGCTTATACAATTCATACATTGTAATAATGACAAACTAGGGAACCTATAGAAACTCGGCTGAACAATCTGCTTATTGCGAGTGTTCGATGAAATCCTTTGGTTGTTGTTCGTTGGTGTAGAATAGCGTCCTTAGAATGACTTTGTCAAATAAGCAAATGCTTGTGTCAAAGCAGCAGAATATTCATCATCGTCAGTGAACTCTGGTTCTTGGAATTGAGGGTATTGTTGTTGTAGAATAACATGTTGTTGTTGTAGGTAGAATTGTTGTTGGTAGACAGGTGTTGGTTGTGGAATGTATGGTGGTTGCATGTAGTTGTGAGTGGAAGATGATGATGGTTGATGTGGTGTGTTCACTGGAAAAGGTGTTGGTGTATTAGCAATTAATGCAAGAGGATCATTCTTTTTAGCAAGTAATTCTGCCCTGACTTCATTTGCCTCAGCTTGGTTCATGCAAGTTCTTTGTCTGATAAATAATGGAAACGTATCTTCTCCATTCTGGTTGTAACTCATTCAGAAACTTGGTGTTGTTAGCTATGTTCTTTTGTGTGAGGTTGTGTCTGGATAAGTCATTCAAGATCGTACAGAACCTGTGATAGTACGACTCTATTGATTCACAGTACTATAGTCACAAACAAGCATGTCACAACTTATAATCACCTCATCACACATATATGTCTAAGATCATGTAACACCGTAGTTTACAGTATAAAAATGTCTGTAAAGCATTGAGTTTAGTGAAAAACAACGAGCATGTATTCTTCCCCAAAACAGTTATAAAACAAGTAAAAGTAGGGGCCATGAAGTCACCTTAGCCACAGCAATGCAAAGATCAAAACTGACACGACTGGCACCGAGAAGCAAAACACAACAATCTCAAGACATATGGCATGACAATTCCAAGATATACAGACACAACGGACTCGAAAACTACTCGCAACCTAATATGATTTAAGTCACGGAATGATGTCGTGCATGCAAGTTCATACTCTACTTTATCACTTGTACATGTTTTTTGTAATGTTTATCGTCAAAAATATAGTTGCGTCAATTTGATCCTTTATTTAGAAAATTTCCACTTTAGAAAGCGCAACTTGTTTACCTCACGATCACATTTTTGTCGTCATGTTAACGGTTATCTCAAAAGTCTCTAACGCGTCTAATAAGTATATGTAATGTTCTACCATTTCCGTTTACCTCATTTTAGCCAAAACGTGCACTAAAAGGTCCAAAATCTATTTCTAAAAATCCTAACAGTCTTCTAATAGAGGAATAATAGGCTGTCAAAACTATATGTTGCCGCAAATCTTTATTAAGCCATAACTTTTGCGTCGTAGCTTCGTTTCTTAAGTTTGACCTATCCTCGCGAAGGTATTTAAGTATACTATCGGCTTTTCAAGGTCTCGGCTAGTCTAGATACTATTTATCATCAGTTTTGGTCTTTCCAAATTCTGGACAGATTCATAAATTTTCTGAAAATAATTGTTTTCGTCGTCTAAATTGAAAATAGCGTATCTTTTTCGTTACAAGCCCGTTTTAACTCATTCAAGCGGCCACGTTTTCGTTATAAAGTCTATTTTCATTTTCTTTACTCAAATCTTATAAAATAAAAGTCCATTTTTCTGTATAAATAAAAAAAATAGGACAGCCCTTTATTAAATGTTTCTAAACTTAATTTTTAACACTTCTAATTAATCAAATAACTTATAAATCAACTCTAAAACTATCCTAATCAAGTTTCTTTTACACAAACATATATAGGTGATAGGAAAACATTATGAAATGTTTAAGATGAATGAAAATAAGTATGATAACATGCTTACAATGAGTGATGATGGTATCGAAGATCAAGAACACTAAATTTATACTTTAGAAGTCACAAATCAAAACTAAGCTTCCATATCAAAAACCCATCCTTATAAATCCTTGATCTATCATAAAATAACATTTACGATCCCTTGTTAAACTTCAAGAAAACCTTTTAGAAAAGGTGAGATTGGTGATGATTTATGGTGAAATTGAACTAAAGATATAACTACCATACTAAACCTTTCAATACTAGCTGAAAAGAATTTAGTAAAAATAAAATGAATGATGGATTTTTGGTTGCTTTGTGGTTCGGCAATTGCAAGTGAAATAAAGAGATATGTGTTGACAGTTTGAGCAAATGTTCGTAGATGCTCTTCAACCCTAAGCTTCAGGAGACTCCGCGGTAGCTCCTTCTTCTTGTAGGCTGAAAATAAGAGAAAACACCGTTAGCTCACCCCGGGTTTTTAGTCCGAGACCAAGCTCCGTTGTGAGAATGAGTACTTGGTATGAATGATAAGTGATAAGTTACAAGTAAAGAGAAGTAAGGTGGAGAGAAGTCTGTATCGGAGTATGTGTGTGTGTCCTTCATGTGTGTGAACAGTTCCTTTTATACTACCTGTGATTAGCTCCATGCCAAAACCCTTGGTGGAAGCTAAGTTGTCTTCTAGGTGCAGCATGTAAAGCGCTGATAAGCACCAGGCCTGGTCTTTGGGGTCAAAGTTGTCTCCATGTTGGTTCGTGGACCAGGCGCCTGTGTTACTCGTACATCATCGTACTACGTATGTCAGTTGTCAGTGTACTAGCTCTGATGGTCAGTGTACTAGCTCCGCAGTAGGCATTGCTTCTTCATTATGCTTCTTGAGCAGACAACTCTCTTGAGCAGACTGCTCTCGTGAGCAGACAGCTCTCCTGAGCAGACAGCTCTCCTCATCAGACAACTCTCCTCATTATGGAGTGGTTTTGCCTTAGAAATGTTTAAGGATAATTGTGATTGTCTCCTCCGGATACTCCGGAGGAGGACATACCTCATCATGTCCCCCCAGTCTAATATCAATGTATTGTCAGGGAGTTGGTACTAGACTTAAAAGGAAAAAAGCTTGTTTAACCGTTCGAGTTATTCATTCGGAGGCTGGTAGTACTTTCTCAAGAATGCTTACATATATATTTTTTTTAAATTATTTTTACCGCACCTAAATTTTGTGCAAAAAATTAGCAAGAATATATATGAGTGTTGATGAGTCATTTTCTGAGCCTTGTGTAGCTAATCTTGTATCCGGGCTAAGTGGCTATCATGTTATGGGCTAATCAGGCCCACCTTCTCTAGACCTTTGCATCTACCAAGTAGTATAAATACTACTTTTCACTATCCTTTATTTATTTATTTTTTTTTACCACACATTTTTCTTTTCAACTTTGCTGCGTATCAAAAAAAAGAAAAAAAAAATAAATGAAGACATGGCCATGTGAAGCACTCCTCTCCATATGACCAATCCAAAAAACTATAGAACCAAAGTAACATCTTTGCTAGCTGCGTGTGACCCACTCCCCACAAATAAATCAAATAGGCGAGTGAACTACTGCACCTCCACCATTCTCGGTCCCCTTCACTCTTCATCTCCACTCGATTTTCGCCAAGTGTCCCAGTCAACTATCACACTTGTGGTTTGATTTTGCTTTCACCCCTAGTCAACCTCATCCGGAGTAGGTCTAGTCCGGAGTTTTATCCGAAAACTTTCATCCATACCATTTCTCGATCGGAGTTTTGTGGGGAAGCGGGATCGATTGGAGGAAGGTAGCAAGCTCGATCGGAGCTTTGTGGTAGCAAGCTCGATCAGCATTTGGGTTGCTCGTCCGGAGGTAACTATACTTCGCTCATAAATTTTTTTTTTTTAACTTAATATGAAGTTTGAACTTTGCCTTTATTCCAAATCCCACCGACATGCCACACATTTAAGGTTATAGTCATCGAGCATGTTACTTGGATAGCTATCGACCAATATAAGTAGCTTAACCTAGTGACATTCAAACATAGTTAGAGATGCCAAAATATATGTTTGTAGGAATTTAGGTAGTATGACTCGATCGGAGCTTTGAGGTAGCAAGCTCGATCGGAGTTTTGTGGTTCGATCGGCAGTTCGTGACTCGACCGGAGGTAGGACTTTCTGTATGGTCATAATAACTAGTTAGACATTGTTATCTTCAATACTTGAATAGCTAGGTGGACTTTGAATAATCACTTTGAGAGTTGTAACAATCGCTTTGAAAACCCACTTTTAAGTAACAGTATGCAAAGCACCTCCTTTATGCCTTTGTTGTTGTTGTTTTATTATATATATATATGAGCTAATACTTCCCATATAAAGATACAAAGGATGTATCCAATAGGCGCAACACAGCTATTTGAGATTTTACTCTAGCTTGCTCGCCCCTCTAGCTTGTAAACAGTAGCCGTAACAAAGAAGAGAATTGTTTTAACTAATGCTTCATAACCGACTAATAAATCAACCATTTTTTTTTTCTTTTGTAGGGTATTCAAGAGGTTTGATTGAGAAGAGTTGTTTCATCCGGATTTTTGGCTCGTCCGGAGGTGAGCATTGTTTGCTTCGATCCGCAGTATTTATTAACTCCTATTTATTTTGTTATGGCTAAGCGAGATATGGATATTCATACTTGTAAGTTGAGAAGCTCCGAGCTTAACAAGTTGATAACTAAATACCACATTCCCTTAGACTTAAATACTCGCTTGCCTGATGCCTCCTTCCGAATGTCGGACCTCCCAGACGATGCGATTGGTATATACATTAGGATCCTTGACTTCTCAGGTGTTAGGATTCCCTTTTCTTCCTTCCTATTAGCGGTTCTTAAACATTTTAAGGTGCACATCTCCCAGCTAGTTCCTTTAGGCTTGAACAAAATAATTACATTCGAGGTCCTTTGCCTAAGTCGGAACATAGAACCTACCGTTGACTTGTTTCGGAAGTTTCAAACACTTACCAAACAGGGAGATTGGTTCTCCTTTGCTAAGCTTAGACAACCTGCACCAGTATGCATGGATGACAGTAAGTCTTCTTTGAAGGACTGGAAGGAGAAGTTTTTCTTGATAGACCGGAGGGCTATTCCACACTATATGCCTTGGAGACATCCGGAGTCGTCCATTACGGATGACCTTCCGATTTGTGATTTTAGTCAGGATGATGTGATTCGGTTGGGTCAACACGTTGTAAGGCCTCGTATCCTTCCTGAGGGTGTGTTGGTTCTTTCTGGGCTAAGCCGGGTATGGAAGTCACCGTTATGCGACCCGGTGCTTAGACGCCGTGACGGCACTGGTACGGGGGAAATATGTTTACCTTTCCATATGCTCTCATATTATAATTTGTTTTCTTGTGTATTTCTAACAAGGATTTCTTTTGCAGCTATGAGCATTTTCGAGTTTCTGTGTATGCCCTCAATTGATGGTAGTGAAGTGAGGGAGGAATTTCATGATCGATCTACCTCTATCCTGGAGCGGGTTATGGATCGAGCTACACCACTCACTTCGGCAGGAACCGATATTCCTGGTCCTACTCCAGAAGAGTTTGCAGCGACTCAGCCTAATCCTAAGGTGATCGCCAAGGCTAGGAGCACGGCCAAGCGAAAGGCCTCTACTCAGACCGCGAGATCCGCTGATGCGACCAAGAGAAATAGAGTAGATGAAGAGCAATCTGGAGCAGTAGCTGGAGGAGGATCAGGATCTCATGAGCAACCTAGTGGGGATGAGCTAGCTGATGGCGATACACTTCATGATGATGCAGGTACTACTGTGGATGACTCTGAGCATGCTGAGGGGAACCCTGGAGGTGAGTATCTAAACGTTGTTCCCCTTCGAACATTTAATTCGAGAACTGGATTGAACGTGACACATACCATTATCCTTCCAGGTGATGGGTTTTCAGATGTTATCCGTGCTGAGGATAGATCCCCTGCAGAGGCTATTGTGTCTTTTTCTTACTCTTTCTCTCATATATGTGTACAGGTACCGCTGGGGATACTCATCCCGTTGCCGAGACAGATGACCAGGTCCCTAACGACACTGGGGGTGATGCCGGTCAGGATGACGAGAGTGAGTATGGTGATTTGCGCTCTGAGTTCAGATATGAACCGCAAGAAGGGGATACTACTGGGGGAGAGTTGGAGGCTGAGTTCCTCCAACCTGGGCCCTACTATATGGATTATCCTTACGATGATAGCTCTACCAGCCAGCTCCCTCCATACTCTAGAGAGCAATGGGATGATTTTCATGCGCCGTTCCTTGGGGTTTTGAAGAAAGAGATTTTCAAGGATCCCAAAGCTTGTCGCGACTTTGCTCAGCGGGCGGTTACACCGGTCGAGGCTCTTCGGGTGAACGAGCTTACTACTCAACAGCTTTCTGATAGAATGAGTGTTTTGACCTGTCTCATGTTATCCCACAGTACTGCATTGAACTCCCGTTATACTGCTGAGTCTGATAGGTTCACCCGCCTTTCGGCGTGCTATGAGCGACAGGAACGCCTCCTTGGCCGCCAGGCGGCTGACTTGAAGGAGCAGACCAAGATCGCAGTTAGCGCCAACAACAAGGTGGCTGAGTTTACCAAGAAGCTTGAACAGTATGATCGTAGAAGCATGAGGAGTAAGAGGTATAAAGAGGAGAGGGATGAGTTGAGGAAGGAGAGGGATGATTTGAAGAGGGATAAAGCAAAGGTTGATACCGAGCTTGCTGGGGTTAATTCTAAGTTGCAAGATAGCGAGGCCGAGTTGAGTGAGCTGCGGCATACACTTTCCGATCGTGATGGATTCATTAAAAAATCCAGCGATGATATTACTTCCTTCTTTCAGCGTGATTTTGAGACACTCATTCGGAGGTTTCTTGGCAGTGGGGAGTTTCGCCAAGCTCTTGCTGGAGTGTCGTCTATGGCTATCAGTGCTGGTTTCGCGCATGGTTTGAGTATGTGTCGTTCCGAAGAAGATTTCTTGAAGATTATACAGAAGGTTTCTAACTATGTTCCAGGGGCCAAGGAAAAACTTGATGACGTTGTGGCCGCCTTACCTAGTGAGGTGTTTCCTTTTTTTCATAAGGTGTCCCAGCATGCTGGGGATGCTTTGTCGGATATCTCGCAGCTTGAGCCTGACATGGTGGCTCCTTCACATCAGATATCCTCTGCTACGGTAACTCCTCCAGGTGTTTCATCAGTTGTTACTTCTACCACAAAGACTTTTGGCTATACCTCCGTCCCAGAGCACTTGAAGAACCAGGAGGCACCTTTTACTTCCGGAGAATCTTCGGGAGTCTGACTCAGATTTAGTTTGTAACTTATTTTGCCTATGTAGTTGGCATTTTGTTTATGTTTTAACCATGTATATGACTTATGACTGGATGTCTGTAACATTTCCAGTAGCAGTGACTAGTGGCTACTGATGCTTTTGCCCATGTAGTTGGCATTTTGTTCATGTATCAGACATGTATGACTTATGACTTTGTGGTATGTTGTTCGTTACCTTGGTTGTACGCTTATTTATCTTGTGATTTATTCATGCAAATTAGATATATGCACTTTTCATAAACACTATGTAGCAACTATTGATTTAGTGTCTTGTTCTTGCATACTTGAACAAGGTTTATCATGTACATGACGAGCCGTGGCCTTGCTCGCATATACTTGAGTCTTGTACCGATGTTTGAACTTAACAGTTAGATCAATATTTTTGTGTTATGTTTTTGATGTGGCGTTTGGATCATCGTCCTCACACCACCTGCTCTATCCGGTGTAGCTACTCACTGGAGAGCCATTATTACGCGCAAAAGGGGAAGGTGTTTGTTCCTGACCCTTCTGCTGCGGAGTCAATTAGCAAAGGTTGCTCAGCCTAAACCACCAATGGCACCAATTTCACCATGGGGAACACATTATCAGGAGTCACCCTATTCGAACGGAGGTAGCGAGCCGTCCGTCGTTTCATAGTCACACTATGATGAACAATTATATAACTTAGAAAATTGTTGGAAATTTTTGTTTCATTCATATCATGCCGATAGAAACAATACATCAATAATATCTAAAGTTACCCCCGGAGCAAGCCTTGCGCTTTGAAAATTGCTTCTCCGGAGGGAATACATAGTAATAGTGAGAATGCTCCGGTGCTTTATATGTAGCACTTTCGGAGGTTACAAGCATGCCAGGTTCTTGGTATCTCCTGCCCGTTCATGTTGCTTAGCTTGTAGGCACCACTCTGAAATGCTTGGGTCACCCTATAAGGCCCCTCCCACTTTGGGCCGAGTTTGCTGGTGCTTTTTACCTTAGAAACTTCATTTTTTCTAAGGACAAACTCTCCTACCTTGAACTGCACGTGACGTACCCTTTTGTTGTAGTACTTTTCTACCTGCTGCTTGTACTTGGCTTCTCTTATAGCTGCTATCTCCCTTCTTTCATCCAGCAAATCGAGGTTCAACCGGAGCTCTTGGTCATTGGTTTCCTGGCTCAATCTGGAAGTTCGATGCGTTGGCATACCAATCTCAGCAGGAATGACTGCTTCAGTGCCATAGGTTAGGCAGAATGGAGTTTCGCCATTGCTAGTTTTTTTCATTGTCCTGTGTGCCCACAATACGTTTGGCACTTCCTCTACCCAAGCTGATCCTCCTTTCTCCAATCTGGTTTTTATCCCCTCTAGGAGGCTTCTGTTTGCCCTTTCCACCGCTCCATTAGCTTGAGGGTGATACACTGAAGTGGAGATTATCTTAATCTTAAGCTTCTCCGCCCATGACTTGAAGGGATCATTCACCAGCTGAGTTCCATTGTCTGTGATGATGAAGGCTGGAATTCCGAATCTGCATACAATGTTATCAAACGCAAAGTTCACTACCTGCCTACCAGTAATGGTAGCTAACGGCTTTGCCTCCATCCACTTCGTGAAATAATCTATCGCCACAATCAAAAACTTGACTCTTCCGGGAGCCTCCGGCAGAGGTCCCACAATGTCCATTCCCCACTTCATGAATGGCCAAGCTGATGTTACTGAGATCATGTCTGCCTTGGGTAGTCTTGGTACGGACGCATAAGCTTGGCAACTATCACATTTTTGAATTAACTCCCTTGCGTCTCAGTGCATGGTAGGCCAATAGTATCCCAGGTTCATGATTTTAGCTACTACTTGTCTTGGTCCATCATGCATTCCGCAAGAACCCATGTGCACTTCCCTAATAATGTAATTGGACTGAAGAGGTCCCACACACCTCATCAGCGGTACTAAGTAAGACTTTTTATATAGGACTCCATCTACCAAGGTGTAGTTCTTGATCTTTTCCTTAAGGGTTCTGGCTTCCGCCGGGTTTTCGGGTAGAATCCCTTTCTCCAAGTAGTTGTGGATGGGAGTCATCCATGTAGGGCCTTCCTCCTCTACTATCGTGAGGACCTCCTTTGCTTCAACGAAATGCTCATTTAACACCTCTACTAGGACTTCCTTGGACAAATGATCAAATTGAACTGCAGCTAGCTTGCTCAGGGCATCAGCCTTTTTATTCTGAGCTCTAGGGATATGACTGATCCGGAACCTTTCGAATGACCCTGCTAGCTCCAGGACCTTCTCTCGGTATTGTTTCATTTTTTCGCCTCTAGCTTCGTATGACCCCTCAACTTGACTAGCTACCAGCTTGGAATCTACAAAAGCATGTATGTCTGTCACTTGCATTTCTCTTGCTATTCTCAGCCCAGCTAGCAGAGCTTCATACTCTGCATCATTATTCGAGTTAGAAAAATTTAGGCGAAGTGCATAGGAGTACTCCACATCGTCTGGAGCGATAAGGATGAGTCCGGCCCCGGAGCCATTCTCATTCGATGCACCATCGGTATACAACCTCCAAGACCTAGGCCCTGGGGTAAAGTCTTCCCTTGCTCTTGATGACTCGGGAATTTCTTCTACCACAGGAGCCCCTTCGACCGTAGGATCGTCGTGTATTTCTGCCACAGTGTCAGCCAAGAAGTCCGCCAAGACTTGGCCTTTCACCGAGATCCTTGGGACATATGATATACCGTATGCTCCTAGCTCAACCACCCACTTTGCAAGCCTTCCGGATGCTTCAGTGCTGTTTAATACTTGCTGGATAGGCCTATCTGTGATAACCTTGATCGGATGAGCCTGGAAGTATCTCCTTAGCCTTCTGGCTGCATGAACCAATGCAAGGGTGAGCTTCTCTATGGGAGCATAGTTCGTCTCTACTCCCTGCAATGATCTGCTAACATAGTGTATTGGCATCTGTCTTCCGTTTCTCTCCGTGAGAAGTACTGCACTAACCGCCTCCTTCGCCGCGGATAAGTACATCATCAAGGTTTCGCCTTTCATTGGGGTGGTAAGAGTTCGTAGTTCAGAAACAAGTTTTTTCATCTCTAGAAATGCCGCTTCAGCCGCTTCTGTCCACTTGAAATCTTTCTTGTTGGTGCACTTCTTCAATGTATCTAAGAAAGGTAGGGACCTCTCAGCAGATTTGGATAAGAAACGATTAAGTGCTGCTAACTTCCCGCTTAGGCTCTGCATCTGCTTGAGGTTCTTGGGTGAAGGCATGTCCATGACTGCCTTTGTCTTCTCCGGGTTGGCTCTGAATCCCTCGGAGGTAACCACATACCCCAAGAACCTCCCTTCTTCTATTCCGAACGAGCACTTCTTGGGGTTAAGTTTCAAGTTAATCTTTCGAAGAGTAGCGAAAGTTTGTTCCACATCCTTGATGATGTCTGGCTCGGTGTGACTTTTGATCACCATATCATCCACATAAGCTTCCAAGTTTACTCCGATCTGATCCTTGAATGTGGAATCCACAAGCCTTTGGTATGTTGCTCCAGCATTCTTTAGACCAAAAGGCATTTTCGTATAACAAAAGACTCCTTCCTCCGTATGAAAAGCAGTCTTCTCCTCATCTTTCTTAGCCATCTGGATCTGATGATAGCCCTTGTAGGCATCTAGGAAGCACTTGTACTTGAACCCCATGAAAGACTCTATCTTCCAGTCAATCTCTGGCAGAGGATGAAGATCTTTCGGACAAGCCTTGTTAAGATCTTTGAAGTCTATGCACATTCTCCAGCTCTTATCTACCTTCTTTACCAGCACAGGATTAGAGACCCAAGTAGGGTACCGTACCTGTTTCACGATCCCAGCCTTGAGCCACTCATCAACTTGTTCCGTTACTACTTTTCTCCTATCTGGAGCTAGACTCCGCTTCTTCTGCACCTTTGGCTCAACATGAGGGTAAGTGTCCAAATGATGCTCTGTTATTGCCTGAGGAACACCAGTCATGTCTGACGGAGTCCATGCAAACACGTCCGCATTCCTCCTGAGGGTCTGTATCACGGCCTTTCTACATTCTGCGGACAAATTGCCACCAATGGTGACGAGCTGCTCAGGGTATTTGTCATTAACCACTACTTTCTCTTCTGGCTTCGATGTTCTTCCTCTGGCATTATTCGGAAGAACCTGCTCCTCACCAAGTTCTTTTCCCAGTTTCCGTGGATGGAGCTCCTCTCCACGAGGTTGCCTCTCTATCGGAATCGATGAGCTTCTAGGACCCGTTATTCCCGAAGTTGTCTGTCGCAGACTCGAGCCAGATACCTTGGCATTCCGACTGGAGCATTGAGCCTCTTCGATCTGCCTGCATTCCCTTAGTGTCTCTCTACTAGTTACGATTGTGGCTACTCCACCAGAGGTGGGGAATTTCATCATGGAATGAATTGTTGAAGCTACGGCCCCCAAGCTTCTCATCCCAGTTCTTCCTAGTATAACATTATATGGAGACGGACTATCAACAACCGCGAACTCCATCAGTACGGTTCGGGTCCTATCATACTCCCCCATAGTGACTTCCAAGTCAATGACTCCTAGTGGGTAGCTGACTTCTCCAGAGAATCCTACCAATGGTATCCTAGACTCCTTCAACCTTGATCTGGTTCGGTAATCAAAGTTTCGAAAACAATGCTCATACATGATCTCGGATGAACTCCCCCCATCTACATAAATTCTTCTCACCTGAAAACCTTCAATCGTGGCCTCGACTATAATGGGAGTATCTACCAACTGATATCGAGGGACGGAGGGGAATGCTATCTCATTGTCCATCCAATGTTCCACTTTCTCGTAGGGTCTCTTCCGGTACCCCTGGGATCTTACCATGCCAATGACCTTTGCCTTTCCCTTAGCAGCTGCTCTATTCTTCGGGTTTCCCTGTCGGATGTCTTTTACCAAGTGAGCTAGCTTTCCAGAGGCTACTGCTTCCTCAATCTGCTTCTTTAGCTGGTAGCAATCATTAGTGTTGTGTCCCCTATCTTGGTGATAGTCACAGAACTTATGCATATTCTTACTTTCCGGAGTGCCAATCAAAAGGGGAGGGGGAGGAAAGTTCACATTATCCATGGCGAGTATCTCCTTCGGAGTCCTGGTTAGAGGGGTGAATCCCTCTCTCTTCATATACGGCGCGCACGTTCCCATGCTACGACCCTGCCCTCTTCTGTTGTTTCGATTTCTAGGCCCATTTGGACTACCAGACCATGTGCCTCTATCAGGCTTCTTCTCCCAATGTGGAACCTTAATAACTTCAGTGGTGTCAGCTGCCGTCTCACCTCTGATGAAGGCCCTGACTCTTTCCCACATTTCATCAACAGTCTTAGGGATTTTGTCATTAAGCTTTTTGGCTAACTCCGGATGACCATGTCCATGCATGAACGCGGATATCCTTAGTACTGGAGGCACCCCCTTAATGTGGGAGCTCTCTGCCTTGAATCGATCCATAAATGCCTAGAGTCCTTCATTCGGCTTCCGCTTGATCCCGTGGATCTCTGTCGGATCCTTATCGTATCTCTTCTGTTGCGAGAACTCTTCCAAAAACTTGTTGCTCAATTCCTCAAACCCATCAATACTTTTTGGGTCAAGGCGGTCAAACCAATTCCTTGCTGAACCACTCAAGGTCTGACGAAACATCTTACACCACACAGGCATAGGCCACTCCTCCTGCTCAGCCGCAGCCGAGAAGATGCTAAGGTGATCGTCCGGATCCTTGTTTCCTTCATACACCCGAATATTCGCTGGAAGCTTAGCCCTTCGATGGTACCTAAAAAGCGTAATCCGAGAGGTGAACGGCATAGGCTTTGGTCGCTTGTAAGGCGTGCTCAGGTCCTCTGAGCTATCTCCAGATATAGTATCGTATCCTGATTCCAAACTTGACTTCCTTTGAGAGGCTCTTGCTGACCGAGACTTCGACTTAACACTCTTGGTCCTAGACCTGCTTCGTCCTTCTGACCTTTCTGGGCGATGAGACTTAGCATAGGACTTTTGCTTGGAGATACTCTTCCAGTGTCTTCTAGCAGATCGTGACCTGCTCCTTCCAGACTTGGATGATCCATCGGAGGAGTATCCTCCGGCCTCTCCCACCGACAGACTCTTTTGAGAGTTCTCCGATTCAGCACTTCTTGATCCTCCGTATGAGAGTTTGCGAGGGGTTGCCTTCTCCTTCCCCTTGCTATCAAGTTCCCTGATCATAGTTCTTAACACATCAATGTTTTCCTTCACATAGGCCGGAGAAGGCCCTTCCTGAGCTGGTCCGGAGGGAGCGGAGTGTCCTCCCGGAGGAGTTCTCCCAGTCCCTTCCACACCAGTGTTCAGGTTCTCACCTTCCTCTGGATGAGGACCTATCATACCACCGTCCATTGCTTAAAGCTCTGATAGATTGGTATAAGGGTCCCACGGATGGCGCCAATGTTTGAGCAAATGTTCGTAGATGCTCTTCAACCCTAAGCTTCAGGAGACTCCGCGGTAGCTCCTTCTTCTTGTAGGCTGAAAATAAGAGAAAACATCGTTAGCTCGCCCCGGGTTTTTAGTCCGAGACCAAGCTCCGGTGTGAGAATGAGTAATTGGTATGAATGATAAGTGATAAGTTACAAGTAAAGAGAAGTAAGGTGGAGAGAAGTCTGTATCGGAGTATGTGTGTGTGTCCTTCATGTGTGTGAACAGTTCCTTTTATACTACCTGTGATTAGCTCCATGCCAAAACCCTTGGTGGAAGCTAAGTTGTCTTCTAGGTGCAGCATGTAAAGCGCTGATAAGCACCAGGCCTGGTCTTCGGGGTCAAAGTTGTCTCCATGTTGGTTCGTGGACCAGGCGCCTGTGTTACTCGTACATCATCGTACTACGTATGTCAGTTGTCAGTGTACTAGCTCTGATGGTCAGTGTACTAGCTCCGCAGTAGGCATTGCTTCTTCATTATGCTTCTTGAGCAGACAACTCTCTTGAGCAGACTGCTCTCGTGAGCAGACAGCTCTCCTCATCAGACAACTCTCCTCATTATGGAGTGGTTTTGCCTTAGAAATGTTTAAGGATAATTGTGATTGTCTCCTCCGGATACTCCGGAGGAGGACATACCTCATCAAGTGAAATAAAGAGATATGTGTTGACAATTTGAGAAGTGTTGTTATGAAAAGAAAAGAACGTAACTCGTATGTATATATAATATAAAAAAAAGAGACAAGATCCATAATTTTGGGAGGAAAAGATGGGAGGGCGTGGGCTTGTAAGAAAAGATGACAAGTTGGTAATATTTGTTATATATTGTAAGTTATAATGTATAGTTTGATCCCGATAATTAAAAACGTAAAGCTTTTAAAATACGAGAATATAGTATCGGGTAACGTAAAAATACAAAACTTATAAAAATATTATAACTTGTCAAAATAACTAATTTTAGTATTTTAAATGTGGCACAAGTTTATCAGGGTGTTTAAAATAAGTATCATTTCGTAAATAATCAAGTTATCGTAAATATATATATTTAAGAATATATATAATAAATGAATTTAAAACACCGGGTAAAATAGTTTCAGAATTTTTGCAACATTGTAATGAGTATAAAAATATGTTGGAACCATTGTTGGGAGTATCGGGTATATCGGGTGTTAAATCTTAAATAGCGAATAGCGTTTGTTGAATTGACAACCGTACGTAGATATAGAAAAGGCAATTGTTTAAGGGTTTTAAAATTGTGAACTGGAGTAGAAACAAGGTACCGAGGCATTGTGGACTAAATATAGTATAACTTCATAGTGTTCAAAAGGGTTTTTCCTCGTTTTATATTTATTCAACCAAATAGTTATTCGTAAAAAGTGTTCTTGTAAAAATCTCAAGGTCGTAAATTTGAGCTTGAAAATAAATGCTGACGTGAAAAATTACGGGTTGCCACACCGCTGGTGCAAAGGATTCTTCAAAGTCGATACCTTATTCTTGACTGAAACCTTTAGCAACCAGACGAGATTTGTTACGAATAACTATTCCATCAGCATCCAGTTTGTTCTTCCAGATCCATTTTAGTCTGACAACGTAGACTCCATCAGGTCTTTCTACCAGTTCCCAAACTTCAAGATGTTTGAATTGATCAAGTTCTTCTTACATTGACTCAATCCAATTGTCGTAAGTTAAGGCTTCTTTAATATTCTTTGGTTCTGCTTGACAGACGGTAAGTCCATAAATGCAAGTTTCACCATCTGTGTGGAGTCTTTTTCGTGTCATGACTGGATTGTCTGGATTACCAATCACGTTCACTAAAGGGTGATCTCTAGTCCATTTGTGGGTAGAAGGGTAATGTTGAAAATTGTTGTGCATATTTGACGGATCCAAGTTGCTCTTTGACGACTCAACAATATCTGGAACGGTTGGAGCCAGAGCAAATGGATTGAAAAATGAATTTCTGTCATAATGTGCGGGTGTGGGTACTTCTTGAGATAGGAGGGGATCTTCAGCTGCAGTCTCAGTATTAGAAGCTGTTTGTTCTACTGATGATGGTGTTTCTGTTTGAGGTGCATCTCCAGCAACTGTTGTTGTTGTTGTAGCAGTTGTATCAGGTACTTGAATATTGATAGGTTGTGCAGCAGAACTGGTGGATACATCTGAAGCATGACTAACAAGAGAATCATCGAACAGCGGAGCAAACAAGTCTTCCAAATCCTTGCGGTTGATAGAGAGTGGTGCAGCTGATTGATCAGGAAAGTTCAGACGGTTAGAAGCGGGTCCTAAGCTGTTTTGCTCAGAAGCCATATCGGTGAGTTCATCAAACTGAGCGTGTATTGTCCCTAGAATTTCCCTAGTTCGACGGTTCCAGATATGAAAACCTTTTGAATTTTCACAGTATCCAACAAAGATTCCAATATCAGCTTTGGCTTTCAGTTTTCCAAGGTCATCACGATCATTATTTGGGTAACAGAGGGCCCCAAATACATGAAAGTAATTTATGTTCGGTTTACGTTTGTGAACAAGTTCATATGGGGTTTTGTGGTGCCTTTTGTTGATCATACAACAGTTTTGAAGTGTAGCAAGCAGTTGAGACAGCTTCAGCCCAGAGGTAATCAGGTAATTGAGTGTTTATTAACATCGTCCTTGCAGCTTCCACTAACGTCCTGTTGCGTCTTTCGACCACTCCATTTTGTTCTGGACTTCTGACAATAGATGTTTGGTGTTCAATCCCTATTTTCTCAAAATACACACGAAGAGTGCGATTCTTAATTTCGGTTTCGTTATCTGTTATGACTTTTCTAACGGTAATGCGGAGCTGAACCTAAATTTTGGTGAGAAAGGTAATGATCATAGAAGGAGCTTAATCTTTGGTACCTAGAAAGTAGACCCAAGTCCATCTAGAAAAATCATCGACGATTACCAATATGTATCGCTTCCCGTTGATTGTTTAAATCGCATCGGGCCACACAAATCCATATGGAGAAGTTGGAGAACATGATCCGTACTTTGCTTGGTTTTAGGAGGAAAATGAGCACGAGTACTCTTCCCTTGTTCACATGTTGGATAAAGGTGATCTTTAGCATACCAAAATCTTGGAAGACCGTCAACTAGTTTATGACGAGTAAGATTTGCCAATGTCTTGAAATTCAAATGAGATAGGTGTTTATGCCATAGCCATGATTTTGTAGATTGTGCTTTGGAGAGTAAACAAATTGGAGAAGAAGCGGTCATGTCTGACATGGTAATGGTGTAGAGACTCGTTCCGCATTTGCCTGTCGTGAGGTCGTTTCCTTGTAGATCATGAACGAAGCAGGTTTTCTCCCTAAATGCAACTTCCAAATCACCATCACAAAATTGCCCTACTGAGAAAAGGTTATGTACAAGGCCTTCAACGTAGTTTACACGGCTAATCTCGATCTTTCCGTTGACATAGTCCCCATAGCCCATTATAGCGGCAAAGTGATCATTCCCGAATCTTACAGTTCCTATGAACTTTGCAACAAAGTTTACTAGAAGTTTGAGGTTGCCTATCATGTGTCGGGAACATCCGCTATCAATAATCCAAAGTACAATTTGAATCACCTGCATCACAAGAAGACAATGCAGATGGAGAGACGGTAACGGTGGAACCCGTTGGGTTAGTAGCACAGTTTTTAAGCATTTTAGGTAACCAAGTAAAACTAGGTTTATGCTATAGCCAACGTTGCCATATCAAACTAGATTTTGCTTTCTTCTTAGTACATGCACTAGGTGTTTGGATTGTTTTAGTAGCAACTATGGTTGTGTCTATGGCAGTCTTAGAAACTACATTTGGCGGTTTTCCTAATATTGACTTGGAAATAGTAGTGGGCCGAGAGGAAATGCCATATGTACGTTTCTGATTACGAGACAAAAGAGTCTTTACAACACAATTTTTATGATCACCAGACAATATACTTGTACGACAAAACATACAATAAGCATCAACAATAACATCATTCAGAACATTCATAGTCTTAGCATTTGTTACATCACAATTAGAATTACACATTTTAAAGTTTGATCCTACATCAGACATAACATGCTTTTTATTCAGATTCCTAATGTGGTCTTGATGAACTCAAATAAGTACATTTTATTAATATCATTTATCCTATTAATTTGACTTGTTTTACTATATTATGTATGAGGATTGATACTTAATCGTTTACTTTTGTAATTTCTCAGTTGAAAACAAGCATTTGGTGAAACTTGGCGATTTTGGACTAATTATGGAGCAAAACATGCATAAAGTGAAGAGTCTACTGAAATGGACAAGATCAAGACAAATCTGCTCCAGATGCGCCGCATCTCACTTATGACATGCGCCGCATCGCTATCAAGATCTCACCAGATACGATCCGAGATACAAGAGGACATGCGCCGCATACAAAGACGAAGATACGCCGCATCTTCTGGCGGTGTACGAATATTCCTGAATATTATAATCTTTGACCCCACGCGAAGTTAAGTACATGCGCCGCATCTACTTACTAGATGCGCCGCATCTCACCCTCAGACAGAAACTATAAATACCCCAAGACCAGACGAATTCGGAGAGCCATATATTAGTTCCGAAGACCGAAGACCAGAAACCTAGGACGAATTCAGTCAAGGCAGCAGCACAAGACACACTCAAATCAAAGATACAAGAGCTGTAAGAAGGTGCTGCATATGTTTAATTCAGTAAGTAGTTTTGTTTTATTGTGTTAGTAAACTTTAATTCATCAAGATTGGTGGCTTGTGTAACGTGACAACGGAAAGGTTGCACTCCCTTAAAACTGCTTTCTCATTAATTAAAGTTTATATGTTGATGTCATTGGTGAATTTTATTAGTGCATTGATAACCTCTGTGTCTAGCTGAGCGTTGATCGGGTCGCCATGCCTCTGCCCTCGCCTGTTTATTAGATGCCTATGTATTCTATGGTCTGTAGAAAAGTAGGAGAAAGATAAACGGGATAGTCATAAGTAATCATTAAGGGTTTACTCGCCGATAAGATTAGAACCAACGAGAAAGGACTTAATCTCGGTGCGTTGCATCGAACTATACACTTCATATAACACTAGCAATAAAACAAGTGACAAACTACTTATCATAAGGACAGCCCTCTTATTGTCTCGAGTATTTATCTGTGTACGTGTGTGCTACTTGCTGATTCGTGCCTATTGGTTTAGTTTATTATTTAATTGCAACCAAATCGTGTCAGTCTCTCAGGCTGAACCCCCTTGCGTTAGATTAGATTGTACAGCTAACTTAATATATTAAAATACTGATTAGAATAACTAGATAATACGTTCCACTCTTAGTGATCGACACTCTACTTACCATTATATTCATACTGACCGGGTACACTGCTCGTTAGGTGTGTGTGTTATTGATAAGTCGGCTAAATATAAATTTAAAACTTGAGTAGGCATTAAAACTGCTAAACCGCAACGACACACGCAGCACATCAAGTTTTTGGCGCCGCTGCCGGGGAGTGAATTGTTATTATCTGTTAATTTGATTAGTATTTTAATTAGGTTTTTAATTTTTTGATCTAACCGCTAATTTTGTTGTGTATTAGATTAATTTGCATTCATTGTACTATTTTGCATATTTTCTGTTTTTGTGTGTTATTTGTTTGCTTTTATTTGTTTTTATTTTCGTGTGTTTTATTTGTTTTTATTTTTCGTATTTTGTGTGTTCTGCTATCGTTGTACTAAGCTAAACCGAACGATACGGCGCATCTAGTTTCATAGATACGGCGTATTGCGTTCAATTTTTATAAAATACAACGCGTTTAATTAATTCGATACGACGCATCTTTTCCCCAAGATACGGCGTATCTGTTTTTAAGAAATTTTTTTTCTAAACTTTAACGCCATACGACGCATCTGCTTTAGCAGATACGGCGTATCTATTATTTTAATTAAAAACAGTTTTCGATTAATTAAACAAATACGGCGCATCGATCTCTATCGATACGGCGTATCTTCTGAATCAAAAATCTCGTATTTTGAAACGTAACGAAAATACGGCGCATTAACTTTTGCTAATACGGCGCATTTAATTTTAAATAAATATCGATTTTTGATTATTAAAATTGATACGGCGCATTCAAATTTATAAGCGACGTATCTATTTTCTGATTAAAGTCTGATTTAATTTTAACGATTATAAGATACGGCGTATCTAACTTGTTGGATACGGCGCATCGTCTGCAGATATCAGCAACTTTTATTTTTCTTATATCCGAACGGAAAATACTCTGACCCTTATACCTGGAAACTTTTACTTTGAAATCTACCTCTCTTTAATTTTCAGGAACAATGTTCGATATTTTCCCCTACTTGTTCGGAAGACCCCAAAGAAATCTTACCATGGAAGAGTTTGCACTACAAATCGCTCAAGCCAATGAAAAAGAACATCATGAAGCACGAAACTTTATTAATGAATTCAAAGGCAGTCATGAGCTTTTACTAAAGGAACAAAACAACATGATTTATGGATTGGCAATTGAAGTGCACCAATTGTCAACGGTGCTTAATAGGGTACTTTTGGTAAAGCAAGACTTGAAAGGGATTACAACTAGAGGCGGAAAGTCGACCTTTCAGATCGGAGAGACACCCGAGGATGACGGTACAAACAAGATTTTCCCTGAATCTTTATCACCTGAGCAAGAGCAACCAAAAGAGACTGATCCGGAACCTGTAATCAGAAAAGAACCTTCTGTTGAGCCTAAGCGATCAACACTACCTTTCCCACATAGGGTAAGGAAAGAGAAAGAAGATGCCTATCAAAAGAAATTCCTGGAGAATCTCAAGCAGCTGCAGCTAAGCATACCATTTATGGAAGCCCTGGTGCAAATGCCAAAATATGCTAAATATCTGAAGAGCTTGCTTACAAACAAGTCTAAACTTGAAGAAGCTTGCACCATAACAATGGGGAAACGAAGCTCAGCAGCATTGCTCAACAAACTTCCGTCTAAAGAAAAAGATCCAGGGAGTTTCACTATTCCTTGTCAAATTAAAAATTTACATATTGAAAATGCTTTAGCCGACCTAGGAGCTAGTATAAGTCTTATGCCCTCTTCTATGTATGATAAATTAGGTCTTGGTGAACCGAAACCTACTAGGATATGCTTAGAACTAGCTGATAGGTCCGTACAATACCCATTAGGAATAGCTGAAAATATATTAATAAAAGTTGATAAATTTGAATTACCTATCGACTTTGTTATCCTCGATATGCCTGAAAATTCTAGAACTCCTATAATATTAGGACGACCATTTTTAGCCACTGTTAGGGCCATAATCGATGTTTTTAATAAAAAGATAACTCTTACCATAGGAAAAGATGAGGTTGAGTTTAACATGGAACAATCTATGAGTAAAGATAATTCCAATGACGATGAATGCTATAATATCGATGTTTCTGATGACACGATTAATCAATTTACTCAGAAATTGTTAAAAAGCAATTTACTTGATTCTTTTCTGCTTAAAAATCTAGAAAACACAATTGCTATAGAAGATCAAGTTGAAGAGAATACTATTGATAATGATTTAGCTACTGGCTCTGCTGTATTTAACGCCATGCGGCGCATCGATAATATCAATGCGGCGCATCTATCTGATGACAGCAGCGATGTAATTAAAGAACAAGTTTATTCCGCTAGTGCTACTGAAATTGATAATGTTAAACCTGTGCTTAAGGATCTCCCTTCTACTTTGGAGTATGCCTATCTAAATGGGAACACTAATTCGCCCGTTATTATTGCATCTAACTTAACGCCAAAAGAAAAAGAATCACTTTTGCAGGTACTGTATAAACGAAGAGGAGCATTAGCATGGAGTATGTCTGATATTAAGGGAATTAGCCCGTCATTTTGTACGCATAAAATCCTTATGGAGGATGAATTCAAACCAACTATCCAACCTCAAAGGCGTTTGAATCCAAAAGTCCAAGATGTGGTGAAAAATGAAATTGTGAAATTACTTGACTCCGGACTTATCTACCCAATTTCCGACAGCTCGTGGGTCAGTCCTATCCACGTTGTACCAAAAAAGGGAGGAATGACTGTAGTACTCAATGACGATAATGAACTAATCCCTTCAAGAACTGTTACCGGATGGAGAGTTTGCATCGACTACCGCAAACTCAATGATGCTACGCGAAAAGATCACTTCCCTCTTCCATTTATTGATCAAATGTTAGAAAGACTATCAGGTCATGATTACTATTGTTTTTTAGATGGTTTTTCAGGTTTCTTCCAAATACCAATTGCCCCTGAGGATCAAGAGAAGACGAATTTCACCTGCCCTTATGGAACCTTCGCCTATAGGAGAATGCCGTTCGGACTATGGAACGCCCCTGCTACTTTCCAACGTTGTATGACGGCTATCTTCCATGATATGGTAGAAGACTTTATGGAAGTCTTCATGGACGACTTCTCGGTGTTCGGTAACTCATTTAGTGATTGTCTCTTTAAACTTGATAAAATGCTTGCTAGGTGTGAAGAAACTAACCTTGTTCTTAATTGGGAAAAATGTCACTTTATGGTTAGAGAGGGAATTGTGTTAGGACATAAGATTTCTGGGAAAGGTATAGAAGTCGATAAAGCTAAAATTGATGTAATTGCTAAACTACCTTACCCCACTAATGTAAAAGGTGTTAGAAGTTTTTTAGGGCATGCTGGATTTTATCGTAGGTTCATAAAGGATTTTTCAATGATATCTAGGCCTATGACCCAATTATTGCTAAAAGATGCGAAGTTTGATTTTACTGAAGATTGCAAAAAGGCATTTAATATACTTAAAGAAAAACTAACTTCCGCACCTATTATAATTTCGCCGGATTGGAATCTGCCTTTTGAACTAATGTGTGATGCTAGTGATTATGCTGTTGGAGCTGTACTTGGCCAAAAGATAGATAAGAAATTTAAGCCAATTTATTATGCTAGCAAAACATTGAATAATGCCCAAGAACACTACACCACCACGGAAAAAGAACTTTTAGCAGTAGTTTTTGCATTCGATAAATTTAGATCATATCTTATATTGTCAAAAACTATGGTTTACACTGACCATTCTGCTTTGAAGTATTTGTTCAATAAACAGGATGCCAAGCCAAGGCTTATTAGGTGGGTTTTATTGCTCCAAGGATTCGATATTGAAATTAAAGATAAAAAGGGTGCCGAGAATCTAGCTGCTGACCACTTATCTAGACTTGAAAACCCTAATATGGAGGTGCTTGACGAAAGGGAAATAGCTGATGACTTTCCTGATGAACACCTTATGATGGTAGGAATTAAGAGCAATAATAATGGACCATGGTATGCCGACTATATAAACTTTATTGTGGCAAATGAAATTCCAAAAGGGCTAACATCCGACGAGAAAAGAAGGTTTCTAACTCGCGCTAGCGAGTATATTTGGGATGAACCTTATGCCTTTAAATTATGTCCTGACAATATTTTACGAAGATGCGTAGATGGTGATGACATCCCAGCAATATTGGCACATTGCCATTCAGGGCCAACGGGGGGACATCACGGTGCAGTCATCACAAGAAGAAAGATCCTTGACGCGAGATTTTATTGGCCCACTATGTTGGATGATGCAAAAGATTATATAAAAGGATGTGATGCGTGTCAACGATCCGGGAATATAACATCAAGAAACGAAATGCCGCAAAACTATATCCATGTATGTGAGGTTTTCGACATATGGGGATTGGACTTCATGGGACCGTTTCCTGAATCTAAAGGAAATAAATATATCTTGGTTGTTGTTGATTACGTATCAAAATGGGTCGAAGCGCAAGCATTGCCAACAAACGACAGCAAGGTAGTACTTAAATTTTTACAAAGTTTGTTCTCTAGATTTGGAATTCCTAAAGCATTGATTAGTGATAGGGGGACACACTTTTGTAATCATCATTTGGGAAGAGCCTTGCAAAAATATGGAGTATATCATAGGGTTTCCACCGCATATCATCCTCAATCCAATGCACAAACTGAAGTAACCAATAGGGCTATTAAGCGAATTCTTGAAAAAACGACTGGATATAATCCGAGAGGGTGGTCTGACAAGTTAAATGATGCTTTATGGGCATTCCGTACAGCCTATAAGACACCAACGGGATGCACTCCATTTCGTCTTGTATACGGAAAAGCATGCCACCTACCGGTCGAAATTGAACAAAGTGCATATTGGGCTTTGACGAATTGTAATATGGATATGGAAGCTGCAACGAAGAACCGTTTCATGGAACTTAATGAACTCTATGAACTAAGAGATGAAGCCTACAAGAATACTAAGATCTACAAAGAAAGAACTAAAAGATGGCATGACTCGAGGTTACGTGGGGGTAAAACGTTTACTATTGGAGAGAAAGTGCTACTATTTAATTCCAGATTGAAGATGTATCCTGGAAAACTTAAATCAAGATGGACGGGTCCATTCGTTGTCAAGAAAGTGTATCCCTATGGAACTATTGAAATATGCGATAAAAATGGTTATATATTCAAAGTAAACGGGCAACGTGTGAAGAAATACTTTGATAATAAAATTGAGGATAATGAGAACGAGGTGGTGGAGTTTGAACCTGAAGTAATAGAATAAAGAGCTGAACGTGAGTCTAACTTGAAGACTCTGGAATAAAGAAAAGTGCTTACCGGGAGACAACCCGGATTTATCTTTTAATTTTCTGTTTGTGTCGAGTCAGTCAGGCCGCAGAGGATACGGCGCATCTCAATTCTGAGATGCGACGCATCTCCTGCAATGGTCATATCTTATTTTATTTTTCCGCATTTTTTATTTTCGAATTTAAAACTTTTTATCAGTTTATTTTAATGCGGCGCATCCCTGGTTAAGGATGCGGCGCATCTTTTATTCTGATCCGTATTTATTCCAGGCTCGATACGGCGTATCTTCTTCCATAAGATACGGCGCATCGACTGACCTGATGATTTTCATCTTTAATTTTTATGTTTTATTTTTACCTAACTACTAATGTATTATGCAAGTTTGAACCTTTCTTATCTTAGGTGTGTTTTGAAGCCTTGGTGGTATTATAGATTCCTGCATTTCCTGTGGATACATCGAATATGAAGCTTAAACGTTCTAATCCACAAGAAAGATGATTTTTGCTCTAATACAAATGGAGGATCATACCGAGCAAATCTCAGGGGAGTTTTTCTGTTCTAATTCTTTTATTTTCCAGTTTTTAACCTTTTATACGAACAACGAGGACGTTGTTTAACTTAAGTGGGGGGATTGGAGAATTAGAACACTTAACACTTACTTGTCCTAAACTTTTCAAAATATGCTTAAAATGTGCTTAATATATCAAAAGTAAAAAAAAAAAAATTTAGCATGTTTTTGTTTAAAGTCTAAGTTGCATAGCTGCACACATGACGTTATTTTTTAAAAATTGTGATTTTTCAAAATTCACAAATCTATGAGTGTGCCGGTGACTTGTAAACTTTAGAACTTGGCTTGTATACTATTCGAGACCACCATAATAAGTATTATTGATATAATTGGAATGACTTGTCTAAATTGGTAAATTTCTAGGATTTCACCCAAAAAGCCTATTATATGTTTTGTGTTATTAACTAACTACACTGGTTAGTTAACCCCCGTAAAAACCCTTTGTTACTCTCACTTTTAGAGTAAGATACCCCTAGAAAAACACTCAGAGCCATTCCTTTCGTTTCTTACACCTATGTTTAAAATGTTTCGTTACACCTTAAACCTTAGCCTACCCTGTAGATTAGAATCCGTGGTTGGTTAATTGCTATAGGCAAAGTGTGTTTCCTTACATTACCTGTGTTCGTGTGCGTAATTCATTTTCTATGGTTAGGTCGGGAAATTGCACAATGCAATTGGAGTGAAAGTAAATATTGTATATCTTTGAGTTTATTTTTCGTGTGTTTACTACTTTCACTATTACCGTTATTTCTGAAGTTATGAAAAGTATGGAAAAATTATCCAGAATTATCATTATAGTGATGTGGTGAAATTTTACACATCTATGTTTATGTTATTAAAAAAAAAAAAAAAAAAAAAAAAAAAAAAAAAAAAAAAAAAAAAAAAAATTGAAAAAATGAGAAAAGAAAAAGAAAAAGAAGAAAGTTGGAAGATTGATAAACCAACGATGTAAAGTTATGTAAGTGGTCGATATCACTACTATTTGTTGTATATTATATCTATGGATTGAATGGGAGTTGGCAGTTATGGGAACGTCAACTAAGGTTTATTCTTTGATTAAGATCTTGTTGAGTATAATTCGTGTCTACCTAAAGCGTGTGTTTCAAGTGTTAAAGCGTGAGTTATTCAATGATATGAGTCTTATTCATGGGATGGTTGGGATAGTGATTAACCACACTTAGGATTTTAATTTATTTGTTTTGTTTGTTTTTCATTTTACACCAATTTATATCCCAAATATTATCCGTGCCCTGTATTATTATTTGTCCAACCAAACCTTTGATTTATTGAGATTAGGGATTTGAGCAATCTTAAGTATCGTAGTCGTGGATTCGGCTATGTATTTATGATTTTGTCGCCTTTTTTGATATATTATTATTGGTGAAGTTTGGACCTATCTTTAGCCTATTCGAGTTAAGGATTTGAGCAATTGCAAGTATCGTGTTCGTGGATTCGATCATGTATTTGTGATTTTGTCGCCTTTTCTGGAATTTGAGATCGATAGTGATTAAGAATAATTAACCCTTAAACCTAAAAACCCTTTTTACCGCTTTAGACTTGTTATTCCTTGGCTTTAGTGGAGGAGATGTGTATACTTGCCAAGCTTATGATAGAATATTCGTCACGACTGGACAGTTAAACGATTAGATTTGCTTTTATCGAAATATTTTATTTTACTTCTAATTCGTTAAGTGTTTAGTTGTGTGATTATGACAAAAACGAATACATGCTTAAATATAAAAATAAATCCTAATATCTTTTAGGATACATTTTCATAAGATTAATTCTAAGGTTTACTTGGGGACAAGTAAAGTTCAAGTGGGGGGATATTTGATGAACTCAAATAAGTACATTTTATTACTATCATTTATCCTATTAATTTGACTTGTTTTACTATATTATGTATGAGGATTGATACTTAATCATTTACTTTTGTAATTCTCAGTTGAAAACAAGCATTTGGTGAAACTTGGCGATTTTGGACTAATTATGGAGCAAAACATGCATAAAGTGAAGAGTCTACTGAAATAGACAAGATCAAGACAAATCTGCTCCAGATGCGCCGCATCTCACTTATGACATGCGCCGCATCGCTATCAAGATCTCACCAGATACGATCCAAGATACAAGAGGACATGCGCCGCATACAAAGACGAAGATACGCCGCATCTTCTGGCGGTGTACGAATATTCTTGAATATTATAATCTTGGACCCCACGCGAAGTTAAGTACATGCGCCGCATCTACTTACTAGATGCGCCGCATCTCACCCTCAGACAGAAACTATAAATACCCCAAGACCAGACGAATTCGGAGTGACACATATTAAATCCGAAGACCGAAGACCAGAAACCTAGGACGAATTCAGTCAAGGTAGCAGCACAAGACACACTCAAATCAAAGATACAAGAGCTGTAAGAAGGTGCTGCATATGTTTAATTCATTAAGTAGTTTTGTTTTATTGTGTTAGTAAACTTTAATTCATCAAGATTGGTGGCTTGTGTAATGTGACAACGGAAAGATTGCACTCCCTTAAAACTGCTTTCTCATTAATTAAAGTTTATATGTTGATGTCATTGGTGACTTTTATTAGTGCATTGATAACCTCTGTGTCTAGCTGAGCGTTGATCGGGTCGCCATGCCTCTGCCCTCGCCTGTTTATTAGATGCCTATGTATTATATGGTCTGTAGAAAAGTAGGAGAAAGATAAACGGGATGGTCATAAGTAATCATTAAGGGTTTACTCGCCGATAAGATTAGAACCAACGAGAAAGGACTTAATCTCGGTGCATTGCATCGAACTATACACTTCATATAACACTAGCAATAAAATAAGTGACAAACTACTTATCATAAGGACAGCCCTCTTATTGTCTCGAGTATTTATCTGTGTACGTGTGTGCTACTTGCTAATTCGTGCCAATTGGTTTAGTTTATTATTTAATTGCAACCAAATCGTGCCAGTCTCTCAGGCTGAACCCCCTTGCGTTAGATTAGATTGTATAGCTAACTTAATATATTAAAATACTGATTAGAATAACTAGATAATACGTTCCACTCTTAGTGATCGACACTCTACTTACCATTATATTCATACTGACCGGGTACACTGCTCGTTAGGTGTGTGTGTTATTGATAAGTCGGCTAAATATAAATTTAAAACTTGAGTAGGCATTAAAACTGCTAAACCGCAACGACACACGCAGCACATCAGGTCTTCTACTTCTTGGTCTTTAGATGTGTCGCTCTTACGTTTCCAGATACTAGTCTTCTTTTTGTTCTTTTTATTCTTGGATCTGCTAACGCTAGGAGGGGTGTCTAGTCCTGTAGAAGTCGAAGCATGCACATTAGTGGTCTGAAGGGATGCTTTCTTAGGTGTCTCATCTACTCTATACATGGCTGGTCCAATCACATATTTGTGAACAAATTTCTCTTTTTCAAGTAGTTTGAGTTTCTCTTTCAATTCAATGATTATATGGTTCTGTTGTTGAATTTTTGAATCTAATTCTCGGTTTAAGCGAACAGTGTCATTTCTATTTTGACAAACTTCATCAATGTCCTTTTCATATTCAAAAATTTGATGTTTTAAAACAGTATTTTCTTTTTCAATATTCTGAATTTTGGAAGCCTAACTGTTTTGAAAGGACAATGATTCTTTTTGATTTTGTAATTTTAACTCAAAGTCAAGACTCTGAGTCTTACACCATTGCAACTTTTGATTAAGTTGGAAAATTTATTTTGAAAGTTTGTTTTCCACATCATCATTGACTTTGCGAAGTCTCTCATTTTCTCTTTTCAAATTATTAATTTCAAGTCTCAACATCTCGGTATTAACAGAATGAGCATCAACAATCATTTCATTACAAGACACATAAATGGAATTCATGAACACAGATATAACATCATAACATAGAACATTTTCTAAGAGTCGATCTTTTTCTTTTTGCAAAGCTTTGTTTTTACATTTTTGTTTAGAGATCGTTTTTTCCATTGCTTCGAAAATGTTCATCATGGATGCAACCTCTTATTGAAGTTCCTGTTCCTAATGTGTAGCACAAAGTCGCAGGTGTTGAACGTGTGGCAAAAATTGTTTTTGAAAAACTTCTCTCTTTTCTTTTTCATAGGGAGAAAGAAAAGTAGAGACTTTTATCTCTGAATTTCGTTCAATTGCTTGTTCCAAAAATTGTATGTCTTCCATAAATGTATTAAAATATCTAAGAACAAGACATTGTTTTGACAATGGTGCAATTACACCTGAATTTGGTAAAGGGCCATTGACTTGTGCTACTGTGTTCACAGGACCAACCTGCTACTGTGTTCACAGGACCAACCTCGGAAGATTCATTCATTTCTATAAAAGACCATGACTGTTCTGTTTTATCTTGTTGTGGTACAAAGGTGTCGCTAATATGAGGTACTCTTGAGTAATCATATGGTTTATTAAATTTGACATTACTCATTTTAGATCGACTCTCTTCGTCCTGTTCCATTTCCTCTTCACAATTATAAACAACAACACGCATGATAGAGTCATCAAACAGATGTTCTGCATTATGTAACTTCAGATTTTCCTTGAGTGCTGTTTGTAAAAAGCATGGTTTGTCATCCCCAATAGCAAAGCCATATCCTTGGGGATTTTGCTTTAGAGTAAATTTCTGAATGGTTGTTACTGACTCACCAGTTTTATACACAACTTTTTGAAACTCTTTAAGTTTACATTCCAACTCAACGATTTCCTCAAGATAGGAATCAACCAGTTTCCTTGATGCTTGTTTGTGTTCAGAAAAATTATTTTGACAAGTTGACAACACTATTTTTGTTTTGGAAAGTTAAGAGTGTAGGATGTCAACTTGTTTTTGAAAATCTAATATTTCTTGTTCCATTTGTGAAATTAAGTCATTTTTGGAAATAGTTAATTCATGTACCTGATGTTCTAACTCTTGTTCTTTCACATAAGATTGTTGGAATGCAACTTCAAAACTTTTTTCCCCTTTTTCTTTTGTTTCATAGTTTGAAAGTTGAAGTATGTAGCACTCAAGATCCTTAGTCAACAATGCAACTTTTTCTTTTAAATTTCTATTTATCTCATTGCATCTATCAATTTGGGATTTCTGTGAGTCTAACTGGGTTTGGGTGGTAAAGAGCAAGGTCATGAGCTCTGGATCTGGACCAAGCAAAAGATCATCTTGTTCAAGTTGATCATTATTATCAACATCAAGAGGATCATCAAATGTAACAATCGGGTTATTTTGATCTTCATCAAATGTAACTACGGTGTTTATTTGGTCATCGACTTGAGGAAATAAGAATGAGTCATCTTGACCAACATGCTCTTCAGCTGATACAGATGCAGAGGGGAATACTATTTCATGAATGATACATGTTGAGTCAGGTACCTGAGACAAGCCATCTGTATCATATACAGGGCATGTTTCACCCATGTGCATCTCTTGCATATTGGCCATCAACATCACGGCTGCATTGGCTTCCAGATCTTCCATATCAACATCGGAGTAAGCATTAGCCATGAATTTGTGCTCCTTTTCAGTAAGTGTGCCCCCGGCTTCATCTTTGAGAGCAAGAAGGAGAGCTTCCTTGTGGTACGCACTGCCTCTTGTCCTTGGCTTAGGGCATGCACTGGCCAAGTGACTTTTCCCTCCACAGTTATAACATTTCACCATAGTGTTTGCAATCCCTGAATTCCCTGTATCAACAATCTCTGCTCTTCTTTGTGTAGTACCAGTGTTGTTCCTACTGCTTCCTGCTGAATTAAACCTCTGCCCAGATCCTGAGTTTCCCATGTAATTACCCGAACCATTTCTTCCATAAGCTCTCTTCTGAATCTCAACTCTTCCATCGTAGACAATTGCCTGATTACGAGTGTTGGATGAAGTACGAAGATGGTTGTTGGATTTGTTCGAAAATTTGCTGAAAGCTCGAGGAATCAAAGTAAATCCTTCGTTCAACGCATTGAAAGCATCGTCTTCATCACTGTTGGCATTTGTAGTAAAGCATAGTATCTTTGTTGTCATACGGAACCAGTTGATTATCAGTTTGTTGCGGTGATGCTTCATATGGAACAAGTTGACTTGATGAAGTTTGTGAGGGATAAGCAGAATGATGTTGTGGTTGGACAAAACCCTGATTTGATTGTGGAGCAAAATGAGACTGAGCTATTAAAGCTAGTGAGTTTGGAGTTGTTGACGGTGAATAACCTCCACGAGCAGCTCTTTCTTTATCAACCTCTGACTGATGATGTTTCAAGTAATCATACAACAACCCATATGAGGCGTTGTGTAGATTCTTTTCTTGACACAAAAATGTAACATACTTCTGCCAGTCAGGTCCAAGACAACTTAAGAACTTTGTATTAACTACAATCCTGGGTAGAACGATGTTTGTGCATGTCCAAGTCGTTGATGATATTGGTAAACCTATGGTAATAAGACTCTAAGGATTCTCCAGCTTCAATCATAAACATGGTGTATTCCAGATAGAGTTTTGATTCCATATCCTCTTGGTTTAACTCTGTTCCTTCCATAAGAAGATGAACATGTTCCCACATGTCCTTAGCAGTCTTTTGTGCATCAATACTTCTGAAGAGAGGATTGGGAATTCCTTGAAGGATGTAAGACATTGCTAGTTCATTGGCTTCTTTATGAAGTACTTGTTCTGCTGTAAGCTGAGCATCAGGAACAGGAGTCACAGTTGCTTCTCTTGGAGGAATGGCATTCGGATCGCCAGGAACCGTTGTGGTAGGCACTGGAAATGGTCCTTTAATAATTACCTTTTTCAAGTACTTTCCATGCGGTTTCTTGAGTTCAATGAACCATAGAATTTGACTTAACCATTGCACATAGTTAACTGAAGTTAGCATAGGAGGTGTATCTAAGGATCCAGCCTCGTGTCTTAATTGTTGACTACTAATTGCTTCATACATCTGGTCAAACCAGTGAGGTTGTTTAGGTGGAAGTGTGTAGGACTGCATCGGTTGTTGTGGATATTGTTGTTGTTGAGGGACTTGTTGTTGAGGGAAAAACTGATGTTGTTGCATGAAGAGTTGTTGTTGAGGATATTGTGGTTGTTGATGATATTGTTTTTGCTGATGATACTACTGTTGTTGATTGTAGAAATAGTTGTAGTTCGGTGGTTGAGACATTCTTGTGTTCTTGTGGATCTTGTAGACAATTGAGATGTGTGTTATGAGTTATAAAGTTTGGTTTTGGTTAAGTGTGAATTTAGATGTTTTTCTTGTTCAATTCCGACAAATCACTGTTCACAATCAATTCTGATGAAACACTGTTCACAGTTGCCAATTGCGATGAGGTTTCTGAATTCCGATGAAATTTACAATTCCGATGGATTTATCCAATTCCGAAAAAAGTGGCTAAATTCCGATGGACTAAATTTCGATGAATCTGGGAATTGCGATGGACTTTGCAATTTGCGATAGAAATTTACAATTCCGATAGCTTATCTGAAATGCGATAGAACTTGGCAATTTTGATAACTTATCTAAATTGAAATTCCGATAATTTTCTCACTACCTTATACAAGATAGGAGATTTGCCTCAAAGTCGAAGTATTTTCACAAGCTTATACAAGCAAGGAATGTAAAACCCCAAAATTTATATGATCCGAAAAGACTAAAATACCCTCCGAATTTGAACTTTTAAGAATTTATGAAATTATATAAGTAATCTCGTGTGAACTTAACCTAAGTATCTAACACGCCAATAATTGAATATATGAACGTGATACGAATATTTAAGACTTATGTTATACACAAAATATTAATCCTTCACCTAATATGCAAGGTGAAATTTTGTGAACTTATGCACCTATGATATTCCTAATTTTTGGCCAAGAGAATTAGAACAAAAGAGTTAACTAAAGTTTGTTAAGCCCATTATGAAGATCCAAAATAAACCCATACACTCCTTATCTTGGCCCATCAAAACAAACCGGTATTTATTTTTTTTCTTATAGGACCGAACATCACAACAAAAATAAGAAACCCTAACCCTCCAAAAAAAAGTGTCGGCCTTTTTTTTCTGCTACTCCTTGTCGACTTTCTGCTGCAGCCAAAGGAAGGATTTGTGTGTTCTTGTTCTTTTGTATCCAAGGTAATCTTGTTCTTGTCCCCATTGATCCATTCGAATTGTTCTTAAACCCTAAATCGACCAATTGTTTTTTTTTTCTCTTGATATTGCTGCTGTTCGAACTAAAGAAGAAGGAGAGGAAGGATTGATTTCGTGTGGTATTCTTGATCTTGTGTTATCCTTGTTCTTCGTGTGATCTTCGAGGGTATTGTATCACTTACCTTGTTAAATCCATGTTCATGTTCTTGCCATGTTCTAATCAATATATGGTCACATAAAATGATACATGAAATCATAATCATAAAACCCTAAATCTAATATATGTAAATCGACACAGGTGTGTGTGATGGTTTTAAATTGTTTTGAATATGTATGACCTGTTATTAATTGACCTAAACATGTTATGAACTCACCTATAATCGTTGTGTGTTATGAATTAAAGATTAGAATGATAAAACCCTAAGTTGTACATGATTCTGTGAATAACTGCTACTGACCTAGAATTTTTTCCGAATTTAACCGGCTGTAACTAATTGATGTGAACGTATATTTTGGTGTTTTAAGAGTCTAAAACTAAGTTCAATGAAATGGCTACCTGGGAAAATTTAGTTTGTAATTTTTGGAGGCCTGGAAGGTTACCTTTTGATTTTTGGAAAATTATGTGTCTGATCGGATTTGTGAGTCTGGAAAATCAGTCCGGGTTTTTGAATTTATTTTACAAACCGTGTTGAATTAGAAGGATTACTTCGAACTAGGAAATATTTAGGATGTCTATTAGTTACTGGAATTTTTATAGATTTTTATGAATTTTTCTTAAGGGGTTTCTAATTAATAACTTTTCGTATAGTAAAATCTATCAGAAATCTGGAGAAGTTAGTTTAAGTGAATTTTAATCCATAGTTGTGCTACTTAATAAAATCTGGAAAAATTAGATAAAATACTTAAGACATTGAAGTATCTCTGGGAATTTTTGGGGAATTTATTTCTGAGTTCTTATATGATTTTCAATTTATAGAAAACCTAACAATTTCATGTTTAAAACTAATAGAAATCTGATAAAAGGTGTAAAAGGATTTAAAAGGTGTTATGTGATTGTTTTTAAAACTAAAGGGTTTAAATGGTCATTTTTCTAAAACTAAAGGACCTAACTTGTGAACACCTGTAACTTTATAGTAATTACACTTTACACCCTAAATTTATGAGAATTGCATATTAACCCTAAACTACGAATACGATCATCCTTAATAGTTAATTTGACATACGAGAATGTTAATAGCCAAAGTTACCTCAAATGGAATGAGAACTAAAATGAAACCTTACGATTATTTGTAGATCGGTTGAAGAAGGAGTGATCTCCTATTTGATTTGCTTTTCATTTCTCTTGCTTGCGTATTCGTTAAGGTACAGATATTCTGACCTTCCTTATAAGGTTTCTCATGATCTCTTTCATTTTCTGATCCGTTAGTTTCTGAACTGATGCCATTGCTATGATTCCCTTTGCTTGAACCTTCTCTGTTGATCCCATTTGATATGACCTCTGTTATGAACCTATGTTATGAAAACCTTTTTAATTATACCATGGAAATGTTTTGAGAAAAACCATTTTAAAAAGATGTTTATAAATGATGCGAAACTACTTTTATATAAAATGTTACTAACTTTTATGAAAACTATATTTTGAAGACTATCTTTATAAAAACCGTTTTGAAAGATTATGTTTATGAAAACCACTTTAAAGGATCGTTTTATAAAAATCTTGAATTAAAGGATTGTTTAAAATGGACTTTGATAGAAACTTCTGAAACGGACTTTTGATCTGAACCATGACTTGATTATTGAATATGAACCTTGATCTGATAAACTCTGATGTGGACCGTTGATACTATTTCTGAAATGATTTGATATGAACCATCTGTTATGAACTATCTGTATTGGACCTTTGGATATGACCTTCTGATTTGATTTGACACATGACTCTTAGTTTGATACCCGAGCCAAAATTTGTGACCCTAGCCATGAAGGTAACATGGCCATGTCATTGATGCACCGATGGCGTGACTCTAGTGTGTTGGAGTGATGTTACACACCGTCCCTTTATTTTGGTCTGCATGTGATTGGGTAGGGGCGTATGGATGCATCCTAGATCTGTTCTGTTTAGTGGATTATTTGTTATATGATTTGTTATTGTCTGGTGACTGGTACTGTGTGCAATACATGCCTTTCACATATATCTGGGAGCTAGCTACTCCATTTGAAGAATGAGGACACCCCTCATATTATCTGATTATCTGAGAGGTCTCCCCTCTATATGATTATGAATATGTGGTTACTATATCTGATTTGTTCTGGGCTCGTGGTGGACTACTATCCTATTCTGTTCATTATACTTTCACATCATTTATACCTTATGATATTTTCCCCATTGCACCATACCTTATTTCTGTTTCGTTGTCATTACTTTGTTTATGTATCTGTTCACTGAGCTTTTTAAGCTCAGCCGCATTTCTTTTCCTGCGGCAGGTTCTTAGTTGGAAGCTGGGTATGAGTGAAGAGACCTTTGGACCTAGAAGACTTTGATAGTATTCTGAAGTAGAGACTATTAGAAGGATTTGCATCTGCAGACTTAGTATTTAGTTTAGTTTCATTTGTAACCTTGTAATTTCAGTATTTCATTTGTAACCTTTGAATTTAATGTATTACTATAGATGTATGCTTTGTTTTGATCTGATATGAAACCATTATCGTGACATCTTTACCCTTGTCGGGTTGGGGTGTTACAATTATGGTATCAGAGCGACAGGCTGCGACTTGTAATACATTTACCCTTGACCTGTGAAGTTTGGACCATTAAGTTTCCATTGTAGGCGCTCATAAGATAACCGTTGAGGAATTGCTTTAGGATCTCCCCATAGGAACTTAAGTATTACCGGTGAGGAATGGGTAGACTAGGACATCTATGTAAGTATCATTGCTTCCGCATCACTCTGATTCGTGCCTTGCTTTTGGTTAAAGCTTGTTGAGATCACTTTTGGAGACTGAAAGCTTTTGCCTTGCACCACCTAAGTTTTGAAACCTAAATAAAACTTGAAGCCATTGAAAATTTCATAGTAATTGCCTGACACTATTTGATCCTTACCTTCAGATTCCGACTCTGACCTTTGATCTTTTGTTAATCATTTCGATGCCTCTTGGGCATTTTGAGAATCTCCATGGCGAGTAGTTTGGCTTTCCCGCTTGACTATGACATTTGATCTTGTTGACCTTTGAGACTATAGAATTACTAGGTGGATTAGGATAGGTGGTTTTGATTACGAATGGAGATAAAGTATGACCATCATGAGAGCATAATTATATGATGCCAGTATTATGACGTCAGGCCAACGTGATAATACTTACATCATATAACGTGCACTTGTTGTGGGCATAGGATATCTTGGGGAGTACCTAAGAAGTTTAGAATTTGAACTCCGTTGGATTATCCGCGAATAGTAAGACATTAGGTTCATCCTACATGCTCGTATACTCTGCCCTTGTTCATTAGATATCTGGATAAGCTTAGACTCTCGATGTGCGTTCAGTTGATTTCAGTTATAAATCTTGAACTCTTGTAGAGCTCTCTACTGTTGATACAGTAATTTGATTTGAAATCTTGTTCGTAATCCATATGAGCTTTCCTGAAAATTCACCTATCATCCATTTTACGTTGCGTGGACCTTTTGATCAGAATCAACCCAATTTGTCTCCTTCTGAAAAATTTGAACCCACCTTGTTTTGATTGAGTCATGAGAACTAAGACCATTCCATTCGTAAAGATTCTTTGGAAGAACCATCCTGAGAGCGAGGCTACTTGGGAGACCGAAGAATCAAACGATCTAGTTATCCACATTTCTCTTTTTGACTTGGTACGTATTCATTTTGATATTGCTTTCGATTTCGCATTTTCATTTTGACTTCGCACTTCAATTTTCGAGGACGAAAATTCCCTTTTAAGAGGGGAAGAGTTGTAAAACCCCAAAATTTATATGATCCGAAAAGACTAAAATACCCTCCGAATTTGAACTTTTAAGAATTTATGAAATTATATAAGTAATCTCGTGTGAACTTAACCTAAGTATCTAACACGCCAATAATTGAATATATGAACGTGATACGAATATTTAAGACTTATGTTATACACAAAATATTAATCCTTCACCTAATATGCTAGGTGAAATTTTGTGAACTTATGCACCTATGATATTCCTAATTTTTGGCCCAAGAGAATTAGAACAAAAGAGTTAACTAAAGTTTGTTAAGCCCATTATGAAGATCCAAAATAAACCCATACACTCCTTATCTTGGCCCATCAAAACAAACCGGTATTTATTTTTTCTTATAGGACCGAACATCACAACAAAAATAAGAAACCCTAACCCTCCAAAAAAAAAGTGTCGGCCTTTTTTTTCTGCTGCTCCTTGTCGACTTTCTGCTGCAGCCAAAGGAAGGATTTGTGTGTTCTTGTTCTTGTGTATCCAAGGTAATCTTGTTCTTGTCCCCATTGATCCATTCGAATTGTTCTTAAACCCTAAATCGACCAATTGTTTTTTTTTTTCTCTTGATCTTGCTGCTGTTCGAACTAAAGAAGAAGGAGAGGAAGGATTGATTTCGTGTGGTATTCTTGATCTTGTGTTATCCTTGTTCTTCGTGTGATCTTCGAGGGTATTGTATCACTTGCCTTGTTAAATCCTTGTTCATGTTCTTGCCATGTTCTAATCAATATATGGTCACATAAAATGATACATGAAATCATAATCATAAAACCCTAAATCTAATATATGTAAATCGACACAGGTGTGTGTGATGGTTTTAAATTGTTTTGAATATGTATGACCTGTTATTAATTGACCTAAACATGTTATGAACTCACCTATAATCGTTGTGTGTCATGAATTAAAGATTAGAAAGATAAAACTCTAAGTTATACATGAAACTGTGAATAACTGCTACTGACCTGGAATTTTGTCCGATATTAACCAGCTGTAACTAATTTATGTGAATGTAAATTTTGGTGTTTTAAGAGTCTAAAACTATGTTTAATAAAATGTCTACCTGGGAAAATTTAGTTTGTAATTTTTGGAGGCCTGGAAGGTTACCTTTTGATTTTTGGAAAATTATGTGTCTGATCGGATTTGTGAGTCTGGAAAATCAGTCCGGTTTTTTGAATTTTAATTTACAAACCATGTTGAATTAGAAGGTTTCCTTCGAACTGGGTAATATTTAGGATGTCTATTAGTTACTGGAATTTTTATAGATTTTTATGAATTTTTCTTAAGGGGTTTCTAATTAATAACTTTTCGTATAGTAAAATCTATCAGAAATCTGGACAAGTTAGTTTAAGTGAATTTTAATCCATAGTTTTACTACTTAATAAAATCTGGAAAAATTAGATAAAATACTAAAGACATTGAAGTATTTCTGGGAATTTTTGGGGAATTTATTTCTAAGTTCTTATATGCTTTTCAATTTATAGAAAACCTAACAATTTCATGTTTAAAACTAATAGAAATCTGATAAAAGGTGTAAAAGGATTTAAAAGGTTTTATGTGTTTGTTTTTAAAACTAAAGGGTTTAAATGGTCATTTTTCTAAAACTAAAGGACCTAACTTGTGAACACCTGTAACTTTATAGTAATTACACTTTACACCCTAAATTTATGAGAATTGCATATTAACCCTAAACTACGAATACGATCATCCTTAATAGTTAATTTGACATACGAGAATGTTAATAACCAAAGTTACCTCAAATGGAATGAGAACTAAAATGAAACCTTACGATTATTTGTAGATCGGTTGAAGAAGGAGTGATCTCCTATTTGATTTGCTTTTCATTTCTCTTGCTTGCGTATTCGTTAAGGTACAGATATTCTGACCTTTCTTATAAGGTTTCTCATGATCTCTTTCATTTTCTGATCCGTTAGTTTCTGAACTGATGCCATTGCTATGATTCCCTTTGCTTGAACCTTCTCTGTTGATCCCATTTGATATGACCTCTGTTATGAACCTATGTTATGAAAACCTTTTTAATTATACCATGGAAATGTTTTGAGAAAAACCATTTTAAAAAGATGTTTATAAATGATGCGAAACTACTTTTATATAAAATGTTACTAACTTTTATGAAAACTATATTTTGAAGACTATCTTTATAAAAACCGTTTTGAAAGATTATGTTTATGAAAACCACTTTAAAGGATCGTTTTATGAAAATCTTGAATTAAAGGATTGTTTAAAATGGACTTTGATAGAAACTTCTGAAACGGACTTTTGATCTGAACCATGACTTGATTATTGAATATGAACTTTGATCTGATAAACTCTGATGTGGACCGTTGATACTATTTCTGAAATGATTTGATATGAACCATCTGTTATGAACTATCTGTATTGGACCTTTGGATATGACCTTCTGATTTGATTTGACACATGACTCTTAGTTTGATACCCGAGCCAAAATTTGTGACCCTAGCCATGAAGGTAACATGGCCATGTCATTGATGCACCGATGGCGTGACTCTAGTGTGTTGGAGTGATGTTACACACCGTCCCTTTGTTTTGGTCTGCATGTGATTGGGTAGGGGCGTATGGATGCATCCTAGATCTGTTCTGTTTAGTGGATTATCTGTTATATGATTTGTTATTATCTGGTGACTGGTACTGTGTGCAATACATGCCTTTCACATATATCTGGGAGCTAGCTACTCCATTTGAAGAATGAGGACACCCCTCATATTATCTGATTATCTGAGAGGTCTCCCCTCTATATGATTATGAAGATGTGGTTACTATATCTGATTTGTTTGGGCTCGTGGTGGATTACTATCCTATTCTGTTCATTATACTTTCACATCATTTATACCTGATGATATTTTCCCCATTGCACCATACCTTATTTCTGTTTCGTTGTCATTACTTTGTTTATGTATCTGTTCACTGAGCTTTTTAAGCTCAGCCGCATTTCTTTTCCTGCGGCAGGTTCTTAGTTGGAAGCTGGGTTTGAGTGAAGAGACCTTTTGACTTAGAAGACTTTGATAGTATTCTGAAGTAGAGACTATTAGAAGGATTTGCATCTGCAGACTTAGTATTTAGTTTAGTTTCATTTGTAACCTTGTAATTTCAGTATTTCATTTGTAACCTTTGAAATTTAATGTATTACTATAGATGTATGCTTTGTTTTGATCTGATATGAAACCATTATCGTGGCATCTTTACCCTTGTCGGGTTGGGGTGTTACAAGGAATCTACTGAGCACCAATTCGGATAAACCCTTAAGTCTACAAATCCGATAAACCCTTTTTGATGAATTCTGACAAACCCTAGCGAGCAATTCCGACAAACCCTCAAAACCAAATCCGATAAACCCTCTTTTCACCAAATCTGATAGAATGCCAGATCTAACAAAGCACTTTTACGACTCAAAAATGATGTTTTAACTGTATTTTCCGGTTCAAAACGTTTAATAACACTTAAATAATAGGAAAGTTTCAAGCTTTAACATTTTAAACAAAATTTGGTGAATTCTGACAAAACGCAACTAATGAAATCGAGTGTAAAACTAATGATTTTCATACAAGATCTAAACTTTTGACTTCAAATCTGATTTCTAATCACTATAAGGATCTTAACACTTTACAAGTGTGAAGAAAAGTAAGAGAAATGAGATTGTTTGTCACGTAAAAGCTACAAAACTAAACGTATAAGAAAAAATAACGAACTAATCTACTCAAAACACACAATCCAACTATCTTTTAGCAAATGATACCACTTGTTAGGTCCTAGAATTGATACAACACAAGATATCTAACAAGTATAACAAGTAATATGAATCGTATATGTTAGCATTGATTTAAAAGTGATGGTCATTTGTAATAATTAAACTTTGTGTCATGTGTATGTCTAGTCTAGCAAAGTGGGCTTTTGCTAGTTAATATGTAAGATTTAATGTAAAAGTCTAGTCCAACTCAAAAGCCCACTTGCAGCCCATCAAAGCCCTTTAGGGCATCACATTTGTAGTATAAACTAGACACTCCCAACTCATTTCCAGTGTGCCTCATAAGATACCTAAGGTGGGAGTGTGTGTGTGCTTTAAGTTTATTGTCTGTTTCCTTTTTCTTTAAGCTAATAAACATCAAGTTAATATATACAATCCACTTTCTTCTCATCTTGTTCTTGTTTGAGTACTAATCGTATAGCATAAGTAGTGGATGATTAAGATAAAGTAGTGTCTTACAAATGGTATCAACACGCCAAACAACGAGTTAGGAGTTATTTGTGTACGTTTTACTAACAACGAGTTAGGAGTTATTTGTGTACGTTTTACTGATAAAAAGTTGCATAAAAGTTGTGTATACTTAGATTTTTACGCAAGTTTTAAGGTTGAAGGTTGTAGTTTTTATAGATTTTACGTGTGGTTAGTAAGTTTTGGTTGCTTCTCATTCGATTTTTATCTTCAAATATTGGTTTGTCACGTTAAAGGTTTAATCTTTGTGTCGAAAAACTGGTTCTATTGCATATTGGCGATAAAAGGTTGAAAATTTATAAGATTTACGTGGTGTTTGAAGTATTGTGATAGAGAAAAAGGCTACAAAGGTTGCGTTTGAAGCTTCATCGACTTGCAAAATATCTAATTTCTTGTATAAGAATTTAGATAACAGTGGTTTTATCTCAATTATTGGCTCAATTATTGGTGTCGATAAAGTCAAAGGCTTATCGCAATTGGGATACTTATCAAAATTTTGGGATTATCGCAAATCTGAGAAACCTATCGCAAAGTTGGAAAGTCTATCGCAAACCAGGACATTGCATTCTATCGCAATTGTGACAAAGTCAATCCTATAGCAATCTCAGTCAAACCTATCGCAAACCTGAAACAAGGATCTATCACAAATCTTAGAAATCTATAGCAATTGGTGGTCTATCGTAGTTGTCTGAGTCTATCGCAATTCTCTGGTTCTATCGCAATTGTTGGATTTTTATCGCAATTCTAAGGCTTTATCGCAATTGTAGGAATTAAGTTCTATCGCAATCTTAAATACTTTATCGCAATTGTGAAGGATTAAAAAATAATAATAATAAAATAAAATAAAAGTTTTTTGGCGGGAAAATTTGAGTAAAATTTAATTTTTACAGGTGACTAAACGTTCAATTTTTATGCAAAATTCAAATTTTGGTACAACAGTGAAAATTTTGGCCCAAAATTCGAATTTTTTCGGTGAAATTTGGCGTCAAAATTTTTAAAACTCATTTTTTTCTAATAACCTTAGAATTACATTTTATGGTGTATTTCAAATTCTGGTAGACAAATTTTTCAAATTCAATTTTTGGAGGGAAATCAGAAATCACCATTAAGAAATCCTTCAAACGATCTTCAGCTAAAGACCAAGACTTCACCACACCAACTAAATTTAACCTTTACCAACCACAACTCCTATTTCGTTGCAACGATCCTACATCAACTTTATCATACAAATCATCAACAATGACTACTCAACAAGACATTCATGCAGCCGGTGCAGAAAACCGTCCTCCTATGCTAGAAAAAGGTGGATATCTTCAATGGACGAGCCTTATGCTTCGCTATATCAAAACCAAACCTGAAGGACAAGGTAAACTCCTGCTCAACTCCGTCTAGAATGGACCATTCAAGCCTCGTCAGATTCAAGACCCTGGAAATCCAAATGACACACCTCCTACTCTACCATTCCTTCGTGAACAAAGAGAAGATGATTACATGGCAGAGGATTGGAAGCAAATTGCAGCTGATGACCTGGCAATGCACTTAATTCAACTTGGTTTACCACGTGACATCTTTGCTGCTGTTGACAGTTGTGAAAGTGCTTATGATATGTGGGAACAGGTTAGAAGGATTTGTCATGGCACAGAAATTGGACAACAAGATGTTGAAAACAAGCTGCTAACTGAATGGGAGAAGTTCACATCTACTCCAGCGGAACCCATTGAATCTTATTAAACCAGGTTTTGCACCTTGATGAATGAGCTCATCCGAAACAAGTTGTCACCAAGACAAATTGTTCAAAACATCAAGTTCATCAACAATTTACCAGAAGAATGGGGACGTTTTGTCACAATAGTCAACCAAACAAAGGACCTTCACCAGGTGAACTATGATAAGCTCTATGATTTCCTAAAGCAAAACCAGGCAGAGGCGAATGATGTCAGGAAAGAAAAGTTAGCAAAGTAACATGATCCTCTTGTACTCATTACACTACACCTGCAACAATGACTACACAACCCTCTTCATCTTCCACTCAGAACTTCATGCAACAATAATATATTCCACAACCACCATTCTACCCACAACAACAACAAGTCATCCCACAACAACAATACCCGCAATACCCAGAACCAGAATTTAATGACAATGATGAGTCCACTGCTGCTTTGACTCAAGCATTTGCTTACCTAACAAAGGCATTCCAAGGACGCTACTCAACACCTACCAACAACAACCAAAGAATCTCATCGAACACTCGCAACAAGCAGATTGCACAGCCGAGTTTCAACATGACTCAAGCATTTGCTTACCTAAGAAAGGCATTCCAAGGACGCTACTAAAGTGTTTCAACTGTCAGGGAGTCGGTCACATGGCAAGGAACTGTCCCACCAAGCCGAAAAAGAAAGATCCAGCTTATCTGCAGAAAGCATTAATGTTTGCACAGAAGGAAACGGCTAGGTTACAGTTGAGTGCAGAAGAGAATGATTTTATGGCTCTTATGGATGATATGGAAGACCTTGAGGACATCGATGCAAACTGCATTTTCATGGCCAATCTTCAGGAGGCTAAGTATGATACGGATTCTGAGACACCTCATGTGTATGACACCAATGCAGTCTCTGAGGTATCACCATTCACTACATGTCACAATAATGAAATATTTGATATGTTAACTCATGATGAACAGCATCCTGCGACTCTTGCACCCATTTATGATACATATATGGACACGCCAAGTTGTAGCAATACCCATCTGGCAACTCCAGATATGGATCCTAATGGAGGCTTCGAGTCATAGCATGTTGAGAATGATGAGGAAACATGTGCGTTATTTGAATCATTATTGAACAACTGTAGTGTTGAAATTGAAAAAGTAAAAAAGGTCAATCGAGATGTTAAGGCCACAAATGAAAAATTGATCGATGAGCTAGAGAGATATAAGGTGAATGAAAAAGTTTTTGAAATTAATAAAACCCGACAGTCTGAATTAGAAGATGGTTACAAAAACTCCATTTCAAGGGAAAAACAATTGCAACTTAAGTTTGACACCCTCGATGTTAACTTAAACAAGAAAATAAGATCCCTAAACACGGAAGTTTCAGATTTGCAAAACCAACTTTCTAAACAAAAATCAACTTGTTCTGATCTTGAAAAAGAAAAAAAACAGTTGAAAGCAGATTTTTCAAAACGCGAAAATGAACTTCTTGATGAAATCATTGAGAAACAAGAAACAATTAAAAAGTTGGAAGATTTGCTTGTCAAAATGGGTCATTCTGCTCAAACAATTCATATGCTTATTAAAGATCCAAACCCGCTTTTACATACAATGAAGAAAATAGCTATCGGTTGTGAAAACTCTTATCATCTCAAGAAAGCTCAGAAAGAACAGAATGTGTTATATAATGGTAATGTGCTGTTGGATAAACATGATCCTCCCAAGGTTCAGGATTCTGATGAAACGATTGAGCTTGCCAAAGAGAGTCGAATCAAAATGAGACAACTGAACCCAAAAATCAAACCAATTGATTATAACAAGCTTAACATACTTTCTGGGGTAAAGTTTGTTAAACAACAACAACCAACAAAGGTTTTCAAAAGACCAGGTGTTTCAACAAAACCTAAAGTTGTTTCCAAAAATCTTTCAAATCTGGTACAAATGTCCTCTAGCAACCCTTTTAACACAAGTGAAGCTAGACGATACTTGGATGATCTGAAAGATAAAGTAAAAATACTTCAAAGTATTGTTGACTCAAAAATGAATCTTAGCATCAGCAACTGGCATTCAAGTTTTCATAATGAAATGAAAAAGGTGTTTCAAACATAAATTACTACTCCACTCTATAACATAAGTGCGAGAGTAATTCATGTTGAAAATGCAATTTTAAAAGAAATAGCCGCCTTCGTCAAGGACCACAAATCCATGGTGAAGGAAGCTAATGAAAACATTGAACGCATCAAAGTTTTGGAAAACCACAATGATACTCTTTTCGAAGCAGTTCTATCGACCGAAATTATGTCCATTATTTATCAAACATATTCTGTGGAAGATGATGAAAGACTCCGAGCTAAGACTTCTGCAATTGTTATAAAATATGAAAATTCTCTTGCTAAGCTTGAAAAAGAAAATGCCACATATTTTAAACAACTTGATCAGAAAAAGGAAGAATGCAAGTATGACAAATTGTCGTATGAGCGTGTGCTTACAAGAATATGAAAGAACAAAATGATCTTTCGAAGTCTCAGCTGGATAGTCAAAAAAGGAAGGGTGAGGAAACTAAGTTTGCAAAACCATCGACTTCAGATAAACCAAAAATGTCAATTTCTCAAACGGTTCCAAAAGTTGATGTGACAATTGATTTGACAAAACCAGTCACTCCAACACCCTTACCTAAACAATGTGATAAAGCACAATGTGCTGATAAAGGGAAAGCTGTTGTCAAAACATCAAATGTGATAACGCCTGGCCTTTATAGGATTAGTCCCACTACTGCGTCTGCCTCTACATCTAACACATATAGGGCGATAGACAAAAGTAAAAAAGATAATCTGAAAGAGTCTAGGAATGCTACAACAACCTCTCAGGATAACAACATAAATTCTAATGTGTGTGCCTTACCTTCTACAGGATTAGAAAGCACCTCTAGGAGTAGCAGACTAAAGCCTAGGAGCAATACAAGGAACAATAGAGTCTCGCCTGTCTCTGAGAGTGAATGCAAGAATAAAAATGGAGAAGTAGAAGAACACCCTAGGAATTTATCACTTTCGAATAAGAAACATATATCATCAGGATGTAATGTTAAGAGTACTGTTTCGAGTGCATGTAATGACTCTGTTTGTTTAATGTGCAAGAAATCGTTAAATGTTTGTGATGATAGTGTTTCTAATAATGTGAATGTGAATGATATGCCTGAACAGAAAGATGTTCCTCCAGGAACTAGTGCTAGGACTAGATATGTTAAAAGACTTATTGCAGCATCTAGAACAACCACTAGTATTATATTGCCTAGGAACTATCTTAAGCTTTGTGCATGGAAACCAATGGGTAGAAAGTTTATACTTAAGAATGGCAAATTAAAAGCTGTTCCAAAAGAACAAATAGAAACCTTCTCTGAGTGTGATTCATTTGTTACCCCTAACCCCATGGAACCAAATGATATAAGGTTTCCAAATGCAAAATCTTCTATTCTTGGCAGGTTATCAAAATCTGTCTTTGGATCGTCGACTCAGGTTGCTCCAAGCACATGATCGGGAATTTGAAGCTGCTAATCAACTTTGTCTGGAAGTTCATGGGAACTGTACGGTTTGGAAATGATCATGTAGCAGCTATTCTGGGTTATGGAGATCTTCAGTTTGGGAACTACTTAATCACTCGTGTTTACTATGTCGAAGGGTTAGGACACAACTTGTTTTCAGTCGGGCAGTTTTGCGATGCAGATTTAGAGGTGGCATTAGGAGAAACACTTGCTTCTTTAGGAATTTGGTTGGAGATGATCTCTTAACTGGGAATCATGGCATCAATCTCTATGCTATCGATATAAACCAAATGACCTCTTCATCACCAATTTGTCTCATGACAAGAGCATGCGAAACAAAGTCCTGGTTGTGGCATAGACGCTTGTCCCATCTTAACTTTGACACCATCAACAAGCTTGCCAAATACAACATCGTCAATGGTCTCCCAAAGTTCAAATACACCAAAGAACACTTATGTCCATCCTGTGAGCAAGGAAAAAGCAAAAGGGCAACTTATAAACCTAAAACTGTACCCAGTTCGGTTGATAAGTTACATTTGTTGCATATGGACTTATGTGGCCCAATGAGAGTTGCAAGCATAAATGGGAAGCAGTATATTCTTGTAATCGTCGATGACTATTCAAGATATACATGGGTAAAGTTTATGAGGTCAAAAGATGAAGCACCAAGCATCATCATCACCTTTCTGAAGCGAATTCAAGTCCTACTTCAAGCTCTAGTAAGGATCGTAAGAACAGACAATGGCACAGAATTCACTAATCAGGAGTTAAGAACCTACTTTGAAGATGCTGGAATCACACATCAGACATCAGCTGTAAGAACTCCACAGCAGAATGGGATAGTTGAAAGAAGAAATCGAACTCTTGTGGAAGCTGCTCGCACAATGCTGATTTACTCTAGTGCACCGTTATTCTTATGGGTTGATGTTGTTGCCACTGCTTGTTTCACTCAGAACCGATCCCTAGTCCATCCAAGAATCAATAAAACCCCATATGAACTAGTGAACAACAGAAAACCCGATATCTCTTACCTTTATGTATTTGGCGCTTTGTGCTATCCAACAAACGACAAAGAAGATCTAGGGAAGTTGAAAGCTAAGGGTGATATTGGAATCTTCATCGGTTATTCAGAAAACTCGAGGGCATTCAGGGTGTATAATAGAAGAACTAAGAGGATAATAGAGACAATGAATGTGAAATTTGACGAGATTTCACAAATGGCTTCTGAGAGACTCGCTCTAGAACCCGCGCTTAACCCGATGGCTTCTAATCATACCGGATTAGGACCCGCACCAAACGTTAAGACTTCTGGACACATCAGTTCAGGACTCATACCCCAAGGAGCTCAGTCAACTAATACCAAAAAACCAATAAATCAAGAACTGGAAAAATTCTTCGAGTTTATGTATGATGAGTACTATGGTGGAGCTTCGACAAATGCATCACAACAACGTTCCGCTGCACCCGCTCAAAATCATCAACCACCAACACCACCACAAGATGCATCAACAACACTCAAAGCTGACGCACCAACTCCCTCAACGTCATCAACATCTACTCCACCAACTCCAGTAATTGAGATTGTTCTACCAAGAGTTGATGAGCAAAACCCAAACACCCCAATTCAAGAAGAAGAACAACAAAACGATGCTGTGTTAGAGGAAGAACCATTCGAAAACCCATTTGCAATGGATTCTGCTGAATCTTCTTCTAGGTTACATGAACCAACTAACATGCAGTCGTCAAATCCAAGGTACCCTTCAACGTTACAGTGGACTAAAGACCATCCAATAGATCACGTTATTGGTGAACCTTCACGGCCAGTTCAGACGAGAAAACAACTCGCCACCGATTGCGACATGTGCATCTACGTCTGCTCAGTCAGTCTAAAAGAGCCAAAGAACATTCGGGAAGCAATGGCAGATAATGCTTGGATTGAAGCGATGCAGGAAGAACTTCTCCAATACCAGTTACATGACACTTGGGATTTAGTTTCAAGACCAATTGACAAACGTGTCATTGATCTTAAGTGGTTATGGAAGAACAAAATGGATGAAGAAATGACTGTCATTCGCAACAAAGCTCGTCTCGTGGCCAAGGGATTTAGACAGGAAGAGGGGATAGATTTTGAAGAGTCATTCGCGCCAGTAGCAAGACTTGAGGCAGTCAGGATTTTCTTAGCCTACGCAGCTCACAAGAACATCACAGTCTATCAGATGGACATCAAGATGGCTTTCTTGAATGGAACTCTGAAAGAAGAAGTGTACGTGAGTCAGCCAGACGGATTCGTTGACAAATATCATCCAGACTACGTCTACAAGCTAAAGAAAGCTATCTATGGTTTGAAACAAGCCCCAAGGGCATGGTATGACGAATTATCATCTTTCCTGCTTCAAAATAAATTCACCAAAGGAACAATAGACCCGACCTTGTTTACAAGAAAATTCAAAGATGACATTTTGATTGTTCAGATTTACGTGGACAACATAATCTTTGGGTCCACTAATCCGAAACATTCAAAACATTTTGCAAATATCATGAAAAGCAAATTTGAAATGTCCATGATGGGGGAATTAAAATTCTTTCTTGGTTTACAAATTCATCAATCCCCACGTGGTATTTTTCTAAATCAAGCTAAATATACTATTGAGATTTTGAAAAAACATGGAATGGAAAATTGTGACTCTGTTGGTACTCCAATGGTCACTTAACCAAAAATAGGCGCTGATTTATATGGGAAACCCATGGATCCGAAGAAATATCGGAGCATGATTAGTTCTCTCATGTATCTAATAGCTAGTCGACCCGATATTCATTTTGCTGTCTGTTTATTAGCACGGTTTCAGGCAAGGCCTATAGAACTTCACCTCCAAGAGGTTAAACGGATCTTTCGGTACCTACGAAGAACCATTAACATGGGACTTTGGTATCAGAAGGATTCGGAGTTTACACTAATAGCATTTTCAGATGCAGACCATGCCGGTTGCCAAGTTACAGCAAAGAGTGCATCAGGTGGAGCACAATTTTTGGGAGAAAAGCTAGTAGGTTGGTCATCAAGGAAACAAGACTGCACTGCACTATCAACCGCAGAAGCCGAGTATGTGTCTCTATCTGCATGTTGTGCCCAAGTTCTATGGATGATGACACAACTCACAGATTATGGCTTCTCTTTCGACCGCATACCTTTGTATTGTGACTCGAAAAGTGCCATAGCCATCTCGTGCAATCCAGTTCAACACTCGAAGACCAAGCATATTAGAGTCGGCTATCACTTCATAAAGGAACACGTAGAAGAGGGTACTGTTGAATTATTTTTCGTGAAGACTGAATACCAACTCACCGATCTATTTACTAAAGCCCTCCCAAAAGAGCGGTTTGATAACTTAGTTCGACGAATTGGAATGCGAAGCCTAACTCCCGAAGAGTTAGAAATTCTTCTCGAATCTTCTTGATTTATCTCTAAAAGCTTCGCTGTAAATATTTTTGAAAAACAAAATACAAAATTTGAAAAACCAACAAAAACAAAATATAAAAATAGAAAATTTTCAAAAATACAAAAACAATAGAAAATCAAAAAACCAAAAATAGTCTTCTCACGACATGTCTCTCGTATAATCGATATTTTGTACGTATCTAGCAATGTCATTCAACAATGATACAGACATGTATAGATGCTTGAGCGAGAGTTCATTTAAAATTTTTCTAAAACATGTCGTTTCTCAAAATTTTCTTAATAACGGCTTTCGTATATTTCAGTACGAAACCCGGGCTACATTGATGACTTCTGATTATTTTAGATCAGGACTCGTAATGTTAATGGAAAAAATAAAAAACCCTTGAGAACATGATCAAGATTTTTCAAAAAGATTCTTTAAAATCTTTCTCAAAGTTCTGTGCTCAAGAGCACTCCCTCTATACCCTTAAATGATTTTAAATTCGAATGTTTAAAAAATATGTTTTATTTAAGGGGGAGTATAAAATGAAAAACAAAAAGTTCCAAATTTCATGCTCAAATCCGTTCATTGCGTGGTTTTGTAACCTTACAACAGGTTTTACCTCTCGAGGGATCTCAAGAGGCTTACAACCCCACCAGGCAGTGTACCTGACCGATGTAGTATAGTGTAGTGGTAAGTACGGGGGATTGATCGTTCTCCACAGGGAATAGTGTTCGTTAGGTATGAAAGGCTACTCTAATTAGGTCTAAGGGTTGAGGAAGATTCTTTTTATGTTTTTATAGTTTTTATGAAAGCAAGTAAAATCTCGGGTTTGAAGGAGTGGGCGGAATTAGTTGCTAGTCAACTAACCCAAATGACTACGAATGCAAATAAAATAAAATAACAAAAATGAAATGTGGTGAGAAACTTATGTGTAGAGAAATGTGTTTACTTAGATTTCCTTACTCCCTAACTATCTTTTACCGGTTAATTAGTGTGTATTAGTCGCGTGGATGACGGGTGTATTCCTTAATACCATTCGTGGGGTGGCGTACTTACTTCCCCAACTCTACAAGCTCCTACTTCACTCCTATATCGAGCCGGCTAGGAAGCTCCTAACATGGGATCACTAGAATTCGCTTGTGCATTAAATACAACCATAAAAACCTTTAGTACGCATTTGGTTCATGTTTCTTAAGACGTTCAAGCAAGTTACCGAATAGGAAGTTAGCCAGTTTTCTTAAGCCTAACATAGATAAACAATCATCCAATACAACTAACAACACACTAACAACCAATAATCAATAGCTAAGTTTCATTAGATCTAAGCAAACACAAGATAAAATTAGCCTAACATGTTAAACAAAAGACAAGCATAAGATAGAATCAAACAACACATAGACATATTGAATGATTAATTGATAACTTATCTTTCAATGAAACATGGAAGATCTCAAGGCAAAAAGCCCTGAAAAAGTAGCTAAAATCGTCTTAGGGTTTTTATCCCAAAATTCCACACACTAAGCTCTCCCTAATGACAAAAGATTAGAAAACTATATATAGATTTTTGGATCTGACGGCGTCACCTTATGCATTGTGACGCCGTCACCTCGCCGCTTTTAGGGTTCCCGGGTGACCTTCTTGACGCCGTCCCTCTTTAGCTCTTCAAAAATCCATTCTGGCCTATCAAGGCTTGACGCCGTCTAACCCTGAACGTGACGCCGTCCCCTTATGATTTAAGCCGTGACGCCCTTGATTTAGTTAAAGCGTGACGCCGTCAGAATTCACATGCTAACTCACTGGCCCGTCATGAGTAAATTTCACATCCCACTTTTCTTGCCAAGGCATGACGCCGTCAAGAGATGATTCTGACGCCGTCAAAGGTAAATTTCAGCCGATTTTGAGACTTTGTCGTATTCTTCACTTTAATGCTCCAAAAACGTCCAAAATGCCTCCTTTTCCAGATTTCTCCTCAAAAGTACCTAAAATGACAAAAGGAACGATTTAGGGCAATATTTGATCAAATAAATACGATTTCGGGCTTAAATGACCCCTTAAAAGCGGTACACTTTTCGCCTCATCAAATACCCTTACACTTGAGATTTGCTTGTCCTCAAGCAAATGCGCTTTTATTCTAATCAAAATACAAGTTAGGGGTCATTTAATGCAAACATAAAAGTAATTACAACAAATATTCGTTCCACTTCAATCATAATAAGCACGGAGATTACATACTAGCACCTCACAAGTAGTGTTTAGATACTCACATCTCTCAAGTGTCATCAAAATAAATCTCATAAATGAAAACGGAAAATATCTCTCACTACCTGTCATAGCAAATAGATTACCATAGGCTTGGGAAAGGATCGAAAACCTCCTCCACTAGGCGTAAGCACCTAAGATAAACTATCAAAGAGGGCTTTTAAATGGGTTATAATGTTAGGTGTAAGGAAAAGGAAAACACGGTTTTGTTGGATACGGGATATTTTACTGGTGGCTAGTTAAAGATCTTGATCAATTACATGTACTATACAATGTTGCTAAGCCAAGACTAGACTCGATCTTATGCTAGAAACGAAATAACAAAATAACAAAAATATAAAACAAACATAAAATGAAACGGGATGGTAGTCCGTATGTTTTTTCTACTTTTCATTTTCTCATTTTTTTGTATTTTTCTTGATTTTTTTTTTTTTTTTTTTTTTTTTGCATACACTTTTGCCCTACCATCCAAAATAATACATCATAGAGGCATTGCATTCCCCTTACACTTGAATTTTTACATAACTTTACAAATACTAATCTAATGACTCGAATTAAGATAATTGAAAAACTTGGAGTACTTTTAAAACATTTAGCACATATGGGGGTAATAAATGATGTTCTTCCCCATTACTCCATTATACTAGTACTTTACCCATGAGTCCCAATCGTCCCAAAACAATATGTACAAGGATATGACTCGACTTAGCAACCATGTAATCAATTAGATAATTAACTTGGGTTTAAACAAATGTTGTAACAATAATGCACTAAAAATGAGTGCATACAAGGTAGGCTAAGGCGATTTGGGTGTACATTTTAGTGGGGTGTAACAAATTCTTCCTTTAAGTAAAATGCTTAAAGGTCGAAACGAAAAGATAGGCTCTGAGGGGTGTACTAGGGGTATCGTGTACTAAAAATGAGTACAACGCAAAGGGTGTGGGAGAATTACTTGACCAATGTAGCCAACGTAATTATAACAAAAACACAGGTGTAAAACAATGGGTTAATCCTAATGCCTCTTATCATGTAGTAAATCTAACTACACGAATGTAGTCTCACTTGTGGCCTTGGAATGGTCCTAACGCAAGTTCTAGAATCTAAGTGCTACCGGTACACACATCATAGCATAAATGCTTTTCCTACCAATTCTAGGGCGAACCTCACATATTTGGGGTGGAAAATTTTTTTAGTGGTACGGTTTTTTGTGCTAGTCATATAACTCCTATCCGTGAGACGCTCATTAAGATCAAAGTTTCACTCCTATATGTTGTAAAAAATTTTAAATTTGGCACTAAAATTACCCTAATCAAGTATTTCTCTCAGTTTTATTACACATCTATTATTAAACAAACAAAAATCAAGCGCAATTGTATTCTCTAAAATCGTACTTTTACCCTCCCCTTACACTTAAGATGAACATTGTCCCCAATGTTCAAATAACAAGATGTAAAAGTAAATAAGGTAAAAGAATGAAATCAAATACTCCCCTGATTCGCTCGTTGGATAGTGAAATCACACGGTTAAATCTTCCTCCAAAGAGAATGTTGAAGCTCCATGACTAATGCATCGCCATAAGCTTGATTCCATAAACATTTCCTTGTCCAAAATAACCTGTTAACCTGAGAAAACAAACACGAAAACCTGCATAACATCGGCGGGATAAAATCTATATATAAGGATATAATGCTTGTGGAATGATAATTTTGCAGATTCCTGGAGATTATAAGTTGGAGATTTAATAAAAACTTTTTATGAAAACAAAACTTTCAAAAATTTCTGAAAATTAAATCTGACGCCGTCAGGTTATAACCCCTGACGCCGTCAGAAATGTCCTGACAAAAATTTTCATTTTTAGTTTCCGGAAAATTTCTGGAAAAACCTTTACCTTACTTCCTGGAAATCCTGCAAAACATCATTATGACTCGATACAAGCATTTGACTCAAACAAATACTAATATGTATGCTAATTTATTATTATTACGATTCATGTTAATTTGTGTTCTAATAAACCGATTTAGATTTCCCTTACACTTATCTTTTGCAAAATACCTTTATATGTAGTTAAGACGAAGTTAAAAACAAAATAAAGCATTTTCACAATTTAGTTTTGAACATGAACCAATAATAATAAAAATTAAACACACATACGGAAACAAATAAAAACAAACAAACAAATAAATAAACACGCAAAGCAAATAAAACAAATAAAGCTTGGGTTGCCTCCCAAGAAGCGCTTTTTTTATTAACGAGTCTTGTAGCTAGACTCAAAGTCACGCTACCCTATGTAAGTGAGCTCGTCATCAAGGACGTCTTTAGGGTTAAGCTTGGATTGAAGTTTCCTATTGGTTCGCTTAGTACGATATGTCTTTTCAAACTTCTCTCCATCCGGGTCATACAATGTCATCTTGATATGCCATGACCCGTCTCCATCTTTGGGTGGTTTATCCCAATTCCACTTATGATCATCTTCCTCACAAATCCACTTATTCATTCCTAGGTTAATTGGCAAAACTCCTAGGAAATCAATCATCTTTCTAAAAACTAGAGGGTCTTCAAATGGATCCAATTCGGTGTCCCTAGATAAGAGTTGCTCTACCGTATGTGTTCGGTTAACAAAGTCCTCTTCTAGGTAAAATGGGCGTTGGGGTCCTATGAAGTCTCTATCAATCCAAGGTCCATATCTAGATGGTCTCCTATTTAATTCTAACCAATGGGGTGTCGGTTCCTCACTAGTATCATAGGCGTGTTTCTTAACATCATAGATTGACCAAGTATCTCCTTCTCCTACCGCTATCTTAGATTCCTTACAATCAATCATAGCACTAGCGGTCGCCAAAAATCCTCTACCTATCAACAAGGGGCATGTAGGGTCGCTAACCATATCAAGGACGTGGAAATCGGCTAAAATGGTTAGTTTTCCAATGTGTACTAACACGTCCTTAACTACTCCAACCGGGTAAGCAACACTTCCATCCGCTAAGCCTATTATCACCTCGGTTTCTTCAAGTTTTCCAAGTTTTAGAGAGGTGTAGAGAGGTAACGGAAGTAGGTTAAGGCTTGATCCAAGATCGGCTAATGTGTCATAAGCCTCCGAATTACCGACCTTGCAAGGTAGAACAAATAAGCCCGGATCATCTAACTTCTTAGGTAGTTTGTTTTGAACGAAGGCGGTCCCTTTTTCGCCTAATTTGAGCTTCTTCTCATCCAACACATCAACAACCGGACTTTCAAGGTGGAGCTCCTTGAATTCTTCGTCAAGGTTTTGAGTGGGAGGTGTTTCAACTATGTTGTTGACCAATTTGGATGTCATAACTTCTTGGTCATTTGGAACGACTTGGGTTTGTTTGAAACACGTGCTCATGGAATTGACCGAATAATATTGTGGACAAGAACTAGGGGACGAAACCGATGAAATAGCGTTGACATTTAGTTTCGGGTTCTTGACCGTGTTGCTAGGGAGTGCTCCCATTTCTCGGTCATTGAGGGCTTTCAACAAGGTGTCAATCTTATCGGTCATCTCGCTTTGTTTTTGTTTGAAATCGGCTTCAAACTTGGCTAAACGAGCTTCTTGAGATGCCATAAATTGAGACATCAATCCTTCAAAGTTATTGGTACTACCATTGCCGGAAGGATTGTTGCTGAAAGTACGGTTCGAGTTGGACCGCTTGATTGGAAACGATTAGGTGGGTTGGAAGAATTGGTTTGTTGAGAGTTTTGGTTTTGTTTCCACCTAAGGTTCGGGTGATTTTTCCACGAGGGGTTGTATGAATCACCATAATGGTTTGGCTCGGGTTTGAAAGTGTACCACTTGTCTCCCGCTCCGTCGGTACGCGAGGATGCGTAGTCCACAAAAGCTTGTTCGGGGAGTTCCATGCAATCACGAGTGTCGTGGGGACCACTACATAATTCACATGAGGAAGTGATTTTGTTCACTTGGCTTGAAGGTTTAGGAGCCTCGTAGGATTTCATGAGGAACTTGACTTGGTCTTCAAGTTCTATGATCCTACGGTCGGAAGTGCTTGAATTGTTAGAAGGCAAAGATATTGCCTTGACCGTTTTATTCAAATCACGGGGATCACTCCAACTTTCGTTGTCATAAAGAGCAAGATCCTCTAGGAGAGCCCATGATTGTTCCGCACTTAGATCACGTAGCTTGCCACCGGCCGCTTGGTCAATGGTTTGCCTCGTGGAGAGATTGATATGGTCATAGAAGATTTGGACTTGGAGCCAAAGTTCTATGCCATGGTGAGGGACTTTTTGGAGTAAGTCCTTGAATCGAGTCCATGCCTCGTAGAGAGTTTCGCCTTGACGTTGTTGGAACATCAAGATATCATTCCTTAGCTTGGTAGTTCTTCCCGGTGGAAAAAACTGAGCAAGGAAACGAGTGGTGAGATCATCCCAAGAGGTGATGGATCCTGCGGGTTGACGTTCTAGCCACTGACTAGCTTGGTCCCGCAAAGAGAATTGGAAGAGACGCAATCGGGTCGTCTCTCGAGTGGCAACATCAAGGTCTATAGAATCAACGATTTTAAGAAAGTCCTTGAGATGTTGATTAGGATCTTCAGAACGAAGTCCATGGAATGCGCATCCGCTTTGCACCAACCGGATGGTGTCGGATCGCAAGGGTGTGATATTGGCTCCTTGAGTGAGCTCAATGGTGTTTCGATAGCCATGGTGGCTAGGACGGGAATACTCTCCTAAAGTACGGGCTCTAGGAGGTGGTTGTGGTTGTTGTGGTGGTGGGTTGTGGGGGTTAAGGATATTACCATCTTCCATGATGTCGGACGGTAATGGTTACGAACAAAGACACGAAGAAAATAGATAGACTAAAGAAAACCTAGAAAAATAAAATAAAAATCTCACTAGAAAGGAATCTAGTGAGTAGACCTAATAGAAATAAAAAATTCAACCTAAACAATAACTATTCCCCGGCAACGGCGCCAAAAACTTGATTGCGTGGTTTTGTAACCTTACAACAGGTTTTACCTCTCGAGGGATCTCAAGAGGCTTACAACCCCACCAGGCAGTGTACCTGACCGATGTAGTATAGTGTAGTGGTAAGTACGGGGGATTGATCGTTCTCCACAGGGAATAGTGTTCGTTAGGTATGAAAGGCTACTCTAATTAGGTCTAAGGGTTGAGGAAGATTCTTTTTATGTTTTTATAGTTTTTATGAAAGCAAGTAAAATCTCGGGTTTGAAGGAGTGGGCGGAATTAGTTGCTAGTCAACTAACCCAAATGACTACGAATGCAAATAAAATAAAATAACAAAAATGAAATGTGGTGAGAAACTTATGTGTAGAGAAATGTGTTTACTTAGATTTCCTTACTCCCTAACTATCTTTTACCGGTTAATTAGTGTGTATTAGTCGCGTGGATGACGGGTGTATTCCTTAATACCATTCGTGGGGTGGCGTACTTACTTCCCCAACTCTACAAGCTCCTACTTCACTCCTATGTCGAGCCGGCTGGGAAGCTCCTAACATGGGATCACTAGAATTCGCTTGTGCATTAAATACAACCATAAAAACCTTTAGTACGCATTTGGTTCATGTTTCTTAAGACGTTCAAGCAAGTTACCGAATAGGAAGTTAGCCAGTTTTCTTAAGCCTAACATAGATAAACAATCATCCAATACAACTAACAACACACTAACAACCAATAATCAATAGCTAAGTTTCATTAGATCTAAGCAAACACAAGATAAAATTAGCCTAACATGTTAAACAAAAGACAAGCATAAGATAGAATCAAACAACACATAGACATATTGAATGATTAATTGATAACTTATCTTTCAATGAAACATGGAAGATCTCAAGGCAAAAAGCCCTGAAAAAGTAGCTAAAATCGTCTTAGGGTTTTTATCCCAAAATTCCACACACTAAGCTCTCCCTAATGACAAAAGATTAGAAAACTATATATAGATTTTTGGATCTGACGGCGTCACCTTATGCATTGTGACGCCGTCACCCTCGCCGCTTTTAGGGTTCCCGGGTGACCTTCTTGACGCCGTCCCTCTTTAGCTCTTCAAAAATCCATTCTGGCCTATCAAGGCTTGACGCCGTCTAACCCTGAACGTGACGCCGTCCCCTTATGATTTAAGCCGTGACGCCCTTGATTTAGTTAAAGCGTGACGCCGTCAGAATTCACATGCTAACTCACTGGCCCGTCATGAGTAAATTTCACATCCCACTTTTCTTGCCAAGGCATGACGCCGTCAAGAGATGATTCTGACGCCGTCAAAGGTAAATTTCAGCCGATTTTGAGACTTTGTCGTATTCTTCACTTTAATGCTCCAAAAACGTCCAAAATGCCTCCTTTTCCAGATTTCTCCTCAAAAGTACCTAAAATGACAAAAGGAACGATTTAGGGCAATATTTGATCAAATAAATACGATTTCGGGCTTAAATGACCCCTTAAAAGCGGTACACTTTTCGCCTCATCATCCGTCAATCTCTCCAAAAAGCTTTCATTTAATCAGTTGATATCAAAAATATCACTACATGCTTTTTTTTAGGGGGAGAAGACGTGATTAAAATATGATCAAAATGTTTAAAGATCATGGACTAAATCTCAAAAGAGCTCGACTCAAGAACTTACCCTCAAATTGACGAAAAATAAATGTCCGTAATCGAAAAGACTTGTCCGAGACGGGTAATAATTTCAAGCTTGTTATCCAGTGATGTAAACATGTCTCGCAAAGGACTTGTCTGAGTTGAATGTACCAATTCGAGAGATGATCTTTTGATATGACCGGGACGGGTAATAATTTCAAGCTAGTCTAACTAGTGATGTAAGCGTGTCTCGCAATGGTCATATTAAATGAAAATCGATCAATTCAAAATGTGTGAACTCTACCCAACATGTGCAAATTTATCTTAAAATGCATGAGCACATGTGAAGGGGGAGTATTTCAGAAAATTCAAAACTCTCGAAGTGTTATCTAAAATGTGTTTATTCATAAACACTTTGAGAGATTTTCACAAAAGGTTGTATGGCAAGTGATCAACAAATCTAGGATAATCATGGAGTAATAAGGTGATTATGGTTAGGTAATGTCCAATGATCTGCCAGAGCCGGAGGGATCTACCCAAGGACAAGTCCAATAGATTAGAATTAGAAGTCCTTAGGAAAGATTGAAAAAAGGAGTAAATGAGAAAGGGAAAGAAGGGGTTGAAGAATTAAAAAGAAAAGTTTATGAAAGGGTGAAAAGAAATAGCCCTCCATGAAAACTTAGGGCAGAAACCGGTTCAATACATCTGCTATCGGTATTTACTAAGTTGATACTGATATTGAAGACAAGACGTCATGGACCCAGTGACGCGCTGCACCACCCCTCCTAGCCACTCAGATATCTCTTAAAAGATATTTGTTTCACTTCTCATGGAGAACACTGCATAATCTATCGGCCTCTCACACCGAGATGTGTTGATATTGAAAAGGTGGCACTCAGCTCCATGCCTCCGACTACTAAAAACCAAAACGCACATTATTGAGTCTAGAGCCATGAGATTCATCAAAAATCTCTTAGGAACACTTTCCATATAATACACCTGTGTTCACCAAAAAGGACACAAGTTGTAAGAGTCTTAATGAGATCTAAGGATCTTGCCTTATATCATGATGATTACGTGCTTCAAACGGTCTACAGTCTTGAAGTGATACTCTGGTATACTTCAGAGGCTCACAACGGCCCTGATAAAGATTAGAGAAAGTTTTCACACTATGCTGTTAACAATCTCGAAATCTGAATCTATAAGCGCTGGACGATTTATTGCTAATTGTTTTATGCAGGTACTGATGAAAGTTCATCAACCATCATCACATGTCTCAACATCTGCATCTCCTCATACTCATACTTATGAAGATCATCCTCAACGAAGCTCAAGAGGTTTGAATATGATGGAGGTGACGACGCAAATGTACAGAAGATGTTGATCAAGGCAAGAACGACCAAAAGACGATACTTTGAAGATCACAAAGCATGAAGGAACGAAGAAGCAAGACTATTCTACAACAACACACAAAGTTCAAGACATCGAAGACGAAAGACCTAATCACTGGGAGCATCATTTGAATGACCATCCCTTAGGGGAAGATTGTTAGCATTGATTTAAAAGTGATGGTCATTTGTATTAATTAAACTTTGTGTCATGTGTATGTCTAGTCTAGCAAATTGGGCTTTTGCTAGTTAATATGTAAGATTTAATGTAAAAGTCTAGTCCAACTCAAAAGCCCACTTGCAGCCCATCAAAGCCCTTTAGGGCATCACATTTGTAGTATAAATTGGACACTCCCACCTCATTTCCAGTGTGCCTCATAAGATAGCTAAGGTGGGAGTGTGTGTGTGCTTTAAGTTTATTGTTTGTTTCCTTTTTCTTTAAGTTAATAAACATCAGGTTAATATATACGATCCACACTCTTCTCATCTTGTTCTTGTTTGAGTACCAATCGTATAGCATAAGTAGTGTATGATTAAGATAATGTAGTGTTTTACAAGTGTTTTATAGTATAACACTAGAGAATGAGAGAAATAGATGAAGAGAAAGGTTGATTCATTCCATACGATAGACTAGCATAAATTCGGTACAATAGTGAAATAAACCAACAACTAAATGAGTGTACATGTAGTGGTATTTATAGGCAAATGTTTAGGGCAACATTTTCCTAATACCTTCTAGAAACAAAATGCTATACCACATGGCCCATGGGCCTCTAATAAGCCGTGTGGATCAAACTAACTTAAAGCCCTAAATAACGAGCAACCTATTACAAGAAAATGACCAATACTTGATTAATAGAAAAACATGTTCCCAACATATATAGTTATTATAAATATCATAACCACTATTCATATTTAGCCACGCTTTATTGGAAATTTGATACGAAAGATTTTAGATTTTAAAAGAAACGTATTCACCCCCTCCCTTCTACATTTCTACAATTGGTATCAGAGCAAGGTCTCTCTAGTTTTCAAAACAAATGGTTTTTAAAATAGAGTACAGTCCATGTATCAAATTTCTCTTGAAGGGTGATTAAATATTAAAAGTGTTTTTGTTGCTTAATTTGTACTAAAATGTTTTGTTGCTTGATTCGTACTAGTTTTGTTGGTTAAATGCACCTCATATACTAGCTTGAAGGTGGGTCTTCTCAAAAGACTTTGGAAGTGTCGGTATTTTCTTTTCTAAGTCTCAAGCGTAGCAATGTCATCTAAAACACGTGTTTTATGTGCAGAAACAAGTTCTTAAAGTTCTGTATGTCATTAAATGAATTTATACACGAAAAATGTGTTTTTGTTTTTTTAGTACTAGTGACGGTCCCAAATATATGGACGGTCCCTAAAATATTTATAGGACCGTCAGTATTTAAAGACCTTCACCAGAACAGGGTCAATTTTGAAAATTCATATAAAATCAACCGTAAATCCGTAGGAGTCGTGCCACCCGCCATTTTAAAGGTAATTGAATCTACTTTCATTTAAAAATACTTCCAAGTATTGATTCCAAACTTAATTAAATCATAAATGAAAAATACTACATAGTGGTCAAAACCTTGTATTACCTTTTAACGTAAAACTTGCATTTTACTCTTTCTTTCGAGTCGGACACCTCTAGTCGATGAATCTTTGAAAAATGGTGTCTTTACCTCTTCAAAATATTGATCTTAACTAATTTTTGAAATGGGGAGGAAACTATTTTATTTTAAAATAAAATCAAGCTAAGTATACATTGTTGTATCTAATACACAAAACGATAACGAATATTTTTAAGTGTATTATACTAAATGATTATGTGCGTTTGCTTGTATTTTAATTCTGTTATTAGATATTATTAAGTAATAATTGCTATTTTTAATTGAGCTACATATATATTTAAACACATGTGCCATGTATATTATTTCTTTGTCACTAGTTTTTCTAGATTATGCCTAAATAGAACTTATGCTACATTTCTTGCATTTTGATTGCAAAATTGTTTCTTGCATTTCATATAGGCATAGATCACTTTACTCGTGTATGTGTTTTTGACACCTTGCATATCTTATAATGCTTTAGTAACCTTCTTAGGAATGAAAACTAAATTGATTAATCATGTATGCCAAAATTTATTGTCTTACACAATTATATTTCCAAAGGTTCAAGTGTTAAAATATGTCACCTAGAAATATTTAACACCTCATCAAAATTTTAACATGATTTCTAAAACATTACATGCTCTTATCTTGATTGGCCATGGGTAGTCTAATCAAGAGAAATGTTTATAATAATATATTAGTATTTAAGTAAAAAAAAAATGTATTTTTGAACTTTGTATATATTTGAACACACACAAATTGTTTCAAACATATAGTATTTTACAAAAGTTGTGTATTGTATAAAAATGGTGGGGATAATTATTTTTATACTCATGAAATATCAAAAACTATGCATATTATACGTAATAATAAATAGTTTTTCGCACACGAAAATAAAGGACAATCTTGAAATAGTAAGTTAACATATCATTATTATTAACCTCACACATACAACTAATATTAAATTTAATGAAGCACATTCCATAAATTCTTATTTATTTTCTTTATTAAAAAGAGTGGTCGTGAGGGTCAAGAAAGATTTCGAGTATATATCAATTCATTATTCAAATTATGATTGATATTATTATCGAATATAACTGACAAGTTTTCAAGTATGGACATGAAATTGGAGTCATTGTTTGTCAAGCTTCAAGATAAAATCAAAATATAACGAAATATATTATTTTGAACCTACATAATCATTCACCCTCAATTGATTATGAAAATGATGACGTCTTTCTCAAGACAAAAAGAATATGCAGCGGATCATAACTTATACTTGTGTTGATGATGTAATATTAAGTATTCTTGTCCAATGGATGTGTCCCAAATATTAAACTAATATGTTTAAAAGATGCATGAAATACACAACGAAGTAGGATTGACGACTTAGATGTTTCATCCGAAATATTCAAGCAATTTTCTTTGCAACGCAATTTGTAAATGTGTCATTTCCAAAAATGAGCAAACAAACAACATATGTAGACTTTGCTCATGAACAACTCAAAATCACATGTATTTCTCATATCAAAAGATTGACAAAGGATAATTTATATCCTATGAATTTCATTCTCATTGCATAAACATGTAAAAATCGTTCATCATATTTTACACTAAAATACTTGTTTTCCTAAGAGTAATAAGTTTGTCCTCTTAGATAATCATATTTGTTAAAAAAATACAATGATACATCGTAAAACACTTACAAGATTTAAGGTAAGTAACCTTAATTAAACTCTTTTTCACAAGATACACTAAGGAGTATTCGTGAAACCCTTTCTATGCTTTAGAAAACCAAAACGTGTTGAAATAATAACTCAATAAACAAATATGTCATCCATGAGATCATGTAATGCACAATCAAAACCAAACAACCTCTAAATCTCAAACACATGATTGAAATACTGCACTTGCCTTTGTTAGGATTTTGTAAGAGACATGTCATCTTCATTAACCGGCTTTTAAAATATGGTTAGTTGGGTCATATTAGGACATGTACTAGCGGAATTAACCAATATCATCTTTGTTAAACTTCGATAGGAAAATATAGGAATTCCAATTTTTCTAATATAAGAATGATTACTGGAGAATCTATTGCACTAGAAATTCAATTTGACCTAACAGTTGAATTGCTTCGGTAACCTTTCTCAAAAATTTGACATTACAATTCAAGTAATTACGTCATTAAATATTTCATTTAGTAAATATTTTACGAGTTACATTATTGTTTTTCCATTTCTGTGGAAACATTATACGATTATTAATTCACGTAATCCCGAACCTACGATTTTAGGTATAACAACGGTTATACACCTTTCGTCTAATATACTAAGATGTAGTATATTTTTTAACAATAAACATTTCCTAGGGAACTTGTGTTTACCTCATTTCCATTTTAAGTATTATACTTAAAATACTTAACAACAACAAATCCCTAGTTCAAATAATAACACAACAAAACAATACTTATAATACTAGATAAGTAAATATATGAACCAGTATCTTTTCCACCTCATCCCCCCCCCCCTTCTTATATTAAAAGTTTCATATGGATGAATCACCAATACTTTTAGCCTTGGTGATGACACAACTCATGTAAACCAATAACAAACCACCCTTAGTCTCCAAGTTCACTAATAAACGCTCACTTCCATCTCATTCATAGAGGAAGAACTCAATTTGACTACTAAAGCCACATGGCTTTAGTAAATTCAATCCCAAATAGATCATTCAACACATGTAAAACTTAGTAAGTAAGTAACTTGACACATGCTAAGACTTAGCTAGGAAGGCTTGGTTAGTCATCACTTCCATCACCTCCTCAACACCTTATATAAACCCCCTCCCCCTTTGTTTGTACGCCACACACAACACACAAACACACTCTTCAAATTGCTCTCTACTTCAAGTATTACTTCAAGTGTTCAAGCTACAAGTAAACCACATCAAATACTTGCAATTCTTTGATGATTTCTCTTGAGTTTAAAGCTACTCAAGTAATCAAACTCTTGCACAAAGCCTAAGAGATTTCAAGAAGTGTTGAAGGATTCTAAAGGGTGGAAAAGTATTCTAGTCCTTGTCCTTGTTCTTGTTTATCCTTTCTTTGAAAGCCAAAAGTTATAAGCCAAGTCTTGTACACATCAAAATATTCATGTTTTCTTGCTTATAATACTATATCCATGTTTAGTATGTTGATCATATGATGTACATGGCCAAAACATATAAAGAAAACTAGGTAAAACTTTACTTGTACAAACTAGTGACACAAGACTACTTATGCTATGAAAAACGACAAAACTAAATACCCATGACCTTAGGCAATTACTTATTGTTAAAGAGGATTTTACAAGGAAAATGTATCAATTTGAATCACCGAAAACGAGCACACGACTCAAAAGTTATGATCAAAAGAAGTTAGCGCAACCGAAAAACTGCATTCTGTCAAAAACTACAAAATACGAACTGTAGTATTTCTCGAGACAATTCCGGTCCGATTCATCAAAATGTTAAAACACAAAAGTTGTCCGGAACGATTTTTTCTTCAAAAACACAAGTGCATGGGTCCGGAAAATGCCAAACAAAGGCAGTTTTCTGCCTCAAAATGTAAAACATTTTTTGACATAAAAAGTTGATTTTCACAAAACAAGTAATTAGAAATCATGTTGTTTTCAAGACTAGTTACTTACTAAAATAACAATCTTCATTCAAATAAACATTCCTAAGTTTACTTGACCTTCGGAATCAAACAAGCAAAACATGATCTTCCATATCAAACACTACAAAACTAGGGAGCTTCATGTGAGGGGTTTCATTTGGGTAAACAGATCGACGAGTTGTTGGACTGACGATTTAAAGTGTCCTAGCTCATCGAAGGTTTACTGCATGACCTCTGAATTATGATGGCCCAAATGGTAGTACAAGATATCTAAACTAAAAATGTTTCATAAATCGTTTCTATAAAACAACATACACAAACTACCATGTACAAACCTCATGATCGATATAGTAAACTTATATAGATTTTTCTACGTTTTCACATCGTTGTTTTAGAACCTAAGACACAACATGATATTCTAGGTTGCTCGTAGAGGTTCTCACAGCATATCCATCATTCTCATTATACATTTGATATCATTTACTCTGAGGTGAGTTTGTAGCCCCACTTTCTTTACTGTTTTATAAACCCTTGCGGGAGATATATGATATGTGATGAACTCAAATAAGTACATTTTATTACTATCATTTATCCTATTAATTTGACTTGTTTTACTATATTATGTATGGGGATTGATACTTAATCGTTTACTTTTGTAATTCTCAGGTAAAAACAAGCATTTGGTGAAACTTAGCGATTTTGGACTAATTATGGAGCAAAACATGCAAGAAGTTAAGAGTCTACTGAAATGAAGAAGATCAAGACTAATCTGCTCCAGATGCGCCGCATCTCACTCATTACATACGGCGCATCTATATCAAGATATCACCAGATACGATCCAAGATACAAGAGGACATGCGCCGCATCTAATCATGGAGTTACGCCGCATCTTCTGGCGGTGTACGAATATTCCTGAATATTATAATCTTGGACCCCACGCGAAGTTAAGTCAATACGCCGCATCTACTTACTAGATGCGCCGCATCTTCCCTCAGACAGAAACTATAAATACCCCAAGACCAGACGAATTCCAGAGCTTTTGTCAGACAGAGAGCATTACCGAAGCAACAGAACCCTAGGACGAATTCAGTCAAGGAGGCAGCACAAGACACACCAAACGAAGATACAAGAGCTGTAAGAAGGTGCTGCATGTGTTTAATTCATTAAGTAGTTTTGTTTTATTGTGTTAGCAAACTTTAATTCATCAGGATTGGTGGCTTGTGTAATGTGACAACGAAAGATTGCACTCCCTTTAATACTTGCTTTCCCATCAATTAAAGTTTATATGTTGATGTCTTTGGTTACTACTTATTAGTGCATTGATAACCTCTGTGTTTATTAGTGGCTTGCGGGCATTTGACTGCGGAAAATAATGTGGCTCCCACGGTTATTACTAAATTGATCACTTAGGAATAACTTTTAGACATAAGTAATCATTAAGGGTTTACTCGCCGATAAGATTAGGACCAACGAGAAAGGGTTAACTACATACACTTCTATAAGGCTATCAATAAAACAAGTGACAAACTACTTAATTATAAGGACAGCCCTCTTATTGTCTCGAGTATTTATCTGTGTACGTGTGTGCTACTTGCTGATTCGTGCCTATTGGTTTATTTTACTATTTAATTGCAAACAAATCGTGCCAGTCTCTCAGGCTGAAAACCCCCTTGCGTTAGGATATTAAAATACTGATTAGAATAACGAGATAATACGTTCCACTCTTAGTGATCGACACTCTACTTACCATTATATTCATACTGACCGGGTACACTGCTCGTTAAGTGTGTGTGTTATTGATAAGTCGGCTAAATATAAATTTAAAACTTGAGTAGGCATTAAAACTGCTAAACCGCAACGACATCACGCACCGCATCAAGTTTTTGGCGCCGCTGCCGGGGAGTGAATTGTTATTATCTGTTAATTTGATTAGTATTTTAATTAGGTTTTTCTTTTTATTAGATTAATTGCATCATTGTATTATTTTGCATATTTGTTGTTTTGTGTGTTATTTGTTTGCCTTTATTTTTGTTTTTGTGTTTATTTTGTTTGTGTGTTTTTATTTGTTTTTATTTTTCGTATTTTTTTTGTTCTGCTATCGTTGTACTGTGCTAAATCAAACGATACGGCGCATCTGATCTCTCAGATACGGCGTATTGCGTTTAATTTTTTTTTAAATACAACGCGTTTAACTAATTCGATACGACGCATCTTTTCCCCAAGATACGGTGTATCTGTTTTTAATAAGAAATTTTTTTCTAAGCGATAAAGTAATACGACGCATCTGCTTTTGCAGATACGGCGTATCTGTTTTTGATAAAAAAAAATTTTTTTTCTAAACGTTAACGCCATACGACGCATCTGCTTTAGCAGATACGGCGTATCTTTTATTTTAATTAAAAACAGTTTTCGAATTATTAAACAGATACGGCGCATCGATCTCTGTCGATACGGCGTATCCTCTTAATCAAAAATCTCGTATTTTTAAACGTAACGAAAATACGGCGCATTAACTTTCGTTAATACGACGTATTTAATTTTAAATAAATATCGATTTTTGATTAATTAATTCGATACGGCGCATTCATAAATTCTAAGCGGCGTATCTATTTTCTGAATAAAGTCTGATTAAATTTTAACGATTATAAGATACGGCGTATCCAACTTTTTGGATACGGCGCATCGTCTGCAGATATCAGTAATTTTAATTTTTCGTATTCCGTTTTCGTTATTAATTATCTGATATATTACTTTCTCGAGCATACCCTACTGATGCTTTTGTGATTGATTTCAGGAAGTGCATGACCAGGAGTTCGACTAAGAACTTGATTCAACCTTTCGAAGATCCTGAACGAGCCCTACATTCGCTTAAAAGGCTTTTCAACACAAGAAGCTTTGATCTTTCAAGTTCACTCGAGCTTGATTATTTTTCTGAAGAGAAAGAGGAAGTTGAAACAGAAACAATGGGCGAAAACACTACTATGGAGGAATACATGAACAGTACCCGTGCTGATTACACTTCAGGAGTTGCTAGACCTAAGTTTGATGATAAGTCAAAATTTGAATTGAAGGGTCAGTTTCTCAAAGAACTAAGAGAGAATGCTTTCAGTGGGACGGAACATGAAGATGCTAATGAGCATGTTGAAAAGGTCCTGGAGATTATTGATTTATTTACTTCAGAAGGAGTGACTGACGATCAAATCATGCTAAGAATCTTTCCACTCTCACTAAAAGGAGCTGCTAACAAGTGGCTAAGGAATGAACCTGCGAGTTCAATCACTACATGGGGAGATTTGAAGAGCAAATTCCTGAAGAGATATTGTCCACCTGCTAAGACTGCTAAAAAGATGGAGGCTATCAATAGTTTCAAGCAAGAGCCTGATGAAACTCTTTATCAAGCTTGGGAACGATTTAAAGATTTATTGGTAAAATGTCCTCAACACTATCTAACCCCTATGCAGGAGATAATATTGTTTTATCAAGGATTGGACGTGCCTACTAGACAGATTTTGGATGCTAAGGGAGCTATACCTCAAATGAGTGCAACTAATGCTAGGAAAGCAATCCAAGAAGCTGCCGATCATTCTCAAAAATGGCACGATGGGACCTCTACTAGATCTAAGAGCAGCACTAATTTTGACGGGATTGCTGCTATTCAAGCTCAATTGGATAAAATTAGTAGAGAAATGAAGAAGCGTGATGAAAGAGCGTATACTGCCCAAGTTGGATGTGAAAAGTGCGAAGGACCTCACTACACTAAAGATTGCCCGAATAAGAATGAAAGTGAGACGTTTGAAGAAGCATATTACACCCAATTTGGACAACCATTCCGACCTTCGGGGAGATTTAGGGAAGCTACACCGGGATTATATCAAAGGAACAACTTCAATCCCGCTTATCAAGAAAGGAGGCAGACTTTAGATGATACTTTAAAGCAAATTATGACCGATGCTGCTAAAAGACATGAAGAGAATACTGCTATGATCAAAGAAATTCGAGCTTCAACGGACACTACTACAAGAAATCAAGGAGCTTCGATCAAAGCATTGGAACAACAAATTGGTCAAATGAGCAAAGTTCTTCAAGAAAGGGGATATGGAAGTTTACCGAGCTCAACTGAAACCAACCCAAGAGATCATGTCAAGGCCATAAGCACCACTGAAGAAGTCACTCCTAATATACCTAGAAGATCGATGAATGGTAATGATGGTGCAAGACCCGAATTTTTCTTTAATTCTTCAATCAGCTTAAGGAGACTACTAAAAGAGAAGACAAAGATTGAAGAGGAGATCAAGGCAACAATGAAAGAAGAGAGCCCTGCAACCGACTCAAATGCCTTGCCTCATAAAGAAAGAGACCCAGGAAGTTTTACTCTACCTTGTTCTATTAATAATATATCTTTCAATAATGTGTTAGCTGACTTAGGAGCTAGTGTTAGTGTTATGCCTCTTAAGACATTCGCTACCCTAGGACTAGGAAAATTAGCACCAACTAAGTTACTTATTGAATTGGCTGATAAAACGGTAAAACGACCTGAAGGGATTGCTAATAATGTGCTAGTTAAGATTGAGCAGTTTATTTTTCCCGTAGACTTTGTTATACTAGACATGCCCGAGGATGTTAAGATTCCTTTAATCCTCGGAAGACCTTTCTTGTCTACTGCCCATGCTAAGATTAATGTGTTTAAGAGAAAAATCTCATTAAGGGTAGGAAATAATAAACTAGTCTATAAGTGCCAAGATCCAGTTAAAAGCATAATTAGAGGTGTTTATGTACTAGGATTAAGAGAGCGTATGGACCTCGATCTTGCAGCTAGACTAATGGGAGAAACATTGATTCAAAACAACTCAACTAATCCTAATCATGAGAACTTTGAGGAATTTATTGACCTTAATGTACCTACCGAACTTAGACGCGATGTCATTAATGATTCTGATGATGAGTGGTATGATTGCGTAGTAATTAACAAACGTAGGAGAATAGTTGAGAAAACGAATTTGAACAATGATGTGTTTATTGAACTACCACCCCACCTTGCTTATTTGTGCCTATATGATAATAAGAATTTCCCGTCTATCATTTTGTCATCTCTGCCCGAAAGGGACAGGACTTTGTTTATACAGATATTAAAGAAGAACGGCGTGGAAATTAAGGACGAGCAAGGAGTGTTCAATATTACTGAATTGGCGATGAAGGAGCGCGATGATTCCGACTCCTTCAATGATCGAAAGTAAAGAGCTGAACGTGAGTCTAACTTGAAGACTCTGGAATAAAGACAAGTGCTTACCGGGAGACAACCCGGAGAATTTTTATTATTCTGTTTTCTGTGTCGAGTCAGTCAGGCCCGCATGAGGATACGGCGCATCTCAATTCTGAGATGCGACGCATCTCCTGCAATGGTCATATCATATTTTAATTTTCTGCATTTTTTATTTCCGACTTTAAAACTTTTTATCAGTTTATTTTAATGCGGCGCATCCCTGGTTAAGGATGCGGCGCATCTTTATTCTGATCCGTATTAATTCCAGGCTCGATACGGCGTATCTTCTTCCATAAGATACGGCACATCGACTGACCTGATGATTTTAAGTTTTGATTTTTAAGTTTTATTTTTCCTAACTACTAATGTATTATGCAAGTTTGAACCTTTCTTATCTTAGGTGTGTTTTAAAGTATTGGTGGTATTATAGTTTCCTGGATTTCCTGTGGATACATCAAGTATGAAGCTTTAATGTTCTAATCCACAAGAAAGATGATTTTTGCTCAAATACAAATGGAGGATCATACCGAGCAAATCTCAGGGGAGTTTTTCTGTTCTAATTCTTTTATTTTCCAGTTTTTAACCTTTTATACAAACAACGAGGACGTTGTTTAACTTAAGTGGGGGGATTGGAGAATTAGAACACTTAACAATTACTTGTCCTAAACTTTTTCAAAAATTATGCTTAAAATGTGCTTAATATATCAAACTTAAAAATTTTTAGCATGTTTTTGTTTAAGATCTAAGTTGCATAGCTGCACACATGACGTTATTTTCAAAAATTGTGATTTTTCAAAATTCACAAATCTATGAGTGTGCCGGTGACTTGTAAACTTTAGAACTTGGCTTGTATACTATTCGAGACCACCATAATGAGTATTATTTATATAATTGGAATGACCTGTCTAAATTGGTAAAATTCTAGGATTACACCCAAATAGCCTATTATATGTTATGTGTTATTAACTAACTACACTGGTTAGTTAACCCCCGTATAAACCCTTTTGTTACTCTCATTTTTAGAGTAAGATACCCATAGAAAAACACTCAGAGCCATTCCTTTCGTTTCTTACACCTATGTTTAAAATGTTTCGTTACACCCTTACACATTAGCCTACCCTGTAGATTAAAGTCCGTGGTTGGTTAATTGCTATAGGCAAAGTGTGTTTCCTTACATTACCTGTGTTCGTGTGCGTAATTCATTATCTTTGGTTAGGTCGGGAAATTGCACAATGCAATTGGAGTGAAAGTAAATATTGTATATCTTTGAGTTTATTTTTCGTGTGTTTACTACTTTCACTATTACCGTTATTTCTGAAGTATGAAAAGTATGAAAAAATTATCCAGAATTATCATTATAGTGATGTGGTAAAATTTTACACATCTTTAGTTATAAAAAAAAAAAAAAAAAAAAAAAAAAAAAAAAAAAAAAAAAAAAAATCGAAAAAAAAAATAAGAAAAGAAAAAGAAAGAGAAAAGTTGGATGTTTGTTTTTAAACCAACTTATGTAAAGTTATGTAAGTGGTTCATATGGCCACTATTTGTTGTACTATATCTATGGATTGAATGGGAATTGGCAGTTATGGGAACGCCAATTAAGGTTTATTCTTTGATTAAGATCTTGTTGAGTATAATTCGTGTCTACCTAAAGCGTATGTTTCAAGTGTTAAAGCGTGAGTTATTCAATGATATGAGTCTTATTCATGGGATGGTTGGGATAGTGATTAACCACACTTAGGATTTTAATTTATTTGTTTTGTATATTTTTATTTTTACACCAATTTATATCCCAAATATTATCCATACCCTATATTATTCTTTATCCAACCAAACCTTTGATTTATTGAGATTTGGGATTTGAGCAATCTTAAGTATCATAGTCGTGGATTCGGCTATGTATTTATGATTTTGTCGCCCTTTTTGATATATTATTATTGGTGAAGTTTGGACCTATCTTTAGCCTATTCGAGTTAAGGATTTGAGCAATTGCAAGTATCGTGTTCGTGGATTCGATCATGTATTTGTGATTTTGTCGCCTTTTCTGGAATTTGAGATCGATAGTGAAAAGAGAATAATTAACCCTTAAGCCTAAAAACCCTTTTTACCGCTTTAGACTTGTTATTCCTTGGCTTTAGTGGGGGAGATGTGTATACTTGCCAAGCTTATGATAGAATATTCGTCGCGACTGGACAGTTAAACGATTAGATTTGCTTTTATCAAATTATTTATTTATACTTCTAATTCGTTAAAGTGTTTAGTTGTGTGATTATGAATTAAACGAATACATGCTTAATATAAAAATAAATCCTAACATCTTTTAGGATACATTTTCATAAGAGAAATTCTAAGGTTTACTTGGGGACAAGTAAAGTTCAAGTGGGGGGATATTTGATGAACTGAAATAAGTACATTTTATTACTATCATTTATCCTATTAATTTGACTTGTTTTACTATATTATGTATGGGGATTGATACTTAATCGTTTACTTTTGTAATTCTCAGGTAAAAACAAGCATTTGGTGAAACTTAGCGATTTTGGACTAATTATGGAGCAAAACATGCAAGAAGTTAAGAGTCTACTGAAATGAAGAAGATCAAGACTAATCTGCTCCAGATGCGCCGCATCTCACTCATTACATACGGCGCATCTATATCAAGATATCACCAGATACGATCCAAGATACAAGAGGACATGCGCCGCATCTAATCATGGAGTTACGCCGCATCTTCTGGCGGTGTACGAATATTCCTGAATATTATAATCTTGGACCCCACGCGAAGTTAAGTCAATACGCCGCATCTACTTACTAGATGCGCCGCATCTTCCCTCAGACAGAAACTATAAATACCCCAAGACCAGACGAATTCCAGAGCTTTTGTCAGACATATAGCATTACCGAAGCAGCAGAACCCTAGGACGAATTCAGTCAAGGAGGCAGCACAAGACACACCAAACGAAGATACAAGAGCTGTAAGAAGGTGCTGCATGTGTTTAATTCATTAAGTAGTTTTGTTTTATTGTGTTAGCAAACTTTAATTCATCAGGATTGGTGGCTTGTGTAATGTGACAACGAAAGATTGCACTCCCTTTAATACTTGCTTTCCCATCAATTAAAGTTTATATGTTGATGTCTTTGGTTACTACTTATTAGTGCATTGATAACCTCTGTGTTTATTAGTGGCTTGCGGGCATTTGACTGCGGAAAATAATGTGGCTCCCACGGTTATTACTAAATTGATCACTTAGGAATAACTTTTAGACATAAGTAATCATTAAGGGTTTACTCGCCGATAAGATTAGGACCAACGAGAAAGGGTTAACTACATACACTTCATATAAAGCTATCAATAAAACAAGTGACAAACTACTTAATTATAAGGACAACCCTCTTATTGTCTCGAGTATTTATCTGTGTACGTGTGTGCTACTTGCTGATTCGTGCCTATTGGTTTATTTTACTATTTAATTGCAAACAAATCGTGCCAGTCTCTCAGGCTGAAAACCCCCTTGCGTTAGGATATTAAAATACTGATTAGAATAACGAGATAATACGTTCCACTCTTAGTGATCGACACTCTACTTACCATTATATTCATACTGACCGGGTACACTGCTCGTTAAGTGTGTGTGTTATTGATAAGTCGGCTAAATATAAATTTAAAACTTGAGTAGGCATTAAAACTGCTAAACCGCAACGACATCACGCACCGCATCAATATGTTTTTGCGGACACAAGTGTGATAAAACTGTATGTTGAATTGCATGTGTTTATTATTGACTAAGTACCTTTATTGCCAACTAAGTCCCTATTTATCATGAGCCATTAATTACTTAAGTGTAGGCGCGAATATTGTGAATAGGCCTATGGGATTGACAAATCCCGTTTGTGTTAGCTGAGTAGGTAACCAGATGCACTATATTTGAAGATGTGAGGTATTTGGTAAGATACCTGTAGGGCAAATTATTATCAATTATATTCCATTTGTGTTAGCGGGTTAGGTAACTAGATGCACTATAATTGATGTTGTGTTAAGGCGTTGGTGTCATGAGCTTAGTGCAATAATAAACTGATTTTGACTTTGTATGTTGTACAATAGTCGTTTAAAATATGAAATCTTGTGTGCCCTTTTTATTTAAATAAACTCTATGAACTCACCAACCTTTGTGTTGACACTTTTAAGCATGTATCTCAGGTCCATAATGATCGAGGTTGGCACAGAGGAGCATGGATACTCAAGAGGGATATAAATTTTCTTATCATTCGAAGGCACATTTAATATATTTTGTAAACCGTGAAACTACTAGGACCTCATTTTTGTAAACTCTTATATTCATATAATTCGAATGATAAATGTTTTAAAAACGACTCCATTAGAGTTCGTTTTTTATTTTTATAACTGTTGTTCCGTTGAGTAACACCCAGTTTGAATTCCGCTGCGTTCACGAAATTGGGGGTATTACAGATTGGTATCAGAGCTATAGTTATAGAGAAACGGGTCTATTTGAGACCTAAACTATAACTGCTTTTCCACATAAACGTTTTATAGCCTTTCGCTCTCTGTGCCTTCCATCCTCAAAGACGATTATGTGACTTCTAGGTATTTTATGCTACATGGACATACTAGTATATTGATATATACACACTCGATATACTTTCGATCATAAACGATGTACTAAACATATCTGCGTATGCCTATTCCAAGGCATTATGGCACAACCATATTTTCCCGATCATGTATCTACTCGTGCATTTTAGGATTTACGAAACCTTCTAAAGACGTTGTAACTGATTACAATGGTCTCTATAATTTCTCAAGACATTGTAACTATCACAATGGTCTCTATTATTTCTTAGACATTGTGAAGTTACACAATGGTCTAAATTACTTCTCAGACATTGTGAGTTGCACAATGGTCTCTCCTATTTCTCAAACATTGTAAGTTATACAATGGTCTCTGAGAAAACTATTTCATAACCCTATACAATATCATTTATAAGAACTCGTTATGATCTGTCGAATTCCTTGATTTCCGTACTAACTGTCTTCAAGAGACGAGTTGGAACAGCCACACTTTGCTTCTGAAACACTTACGTCGCCTTAGAGCACATACCTTTAGGACACAACTTTATGACGTCTCACTCTTCTTATATTAATAGAATCATAAAACTACGTGACTAAACCGAACATCGCATTATCGGTCCTCAATTACATATAGCCTGATCACCTATATTTAATTCCGGAGGGATCATGTTATGCTGGGAGTAGTTACCTGTATGTTTTATTAAAAACAACTTTTCACCTATGTTCCTAAGGCAAATTTTGTGTGAATATAATCAATTTCACAAGAATTCAAATCGAAATACATCGCTAGTTATTCTATAAAAAATTCACCGCAAGTAACTACATATTTTCACCGATGTCGCTTCAACCTTTAACATAAACTGAACTTCGGGACAAAGTTCTATTAACAGGTGGAGACTGTAACCTTTCTCAAAATTTTGATATCACAATTCAAGTAATTACGTCATTAAATATTTCATTTAGTAAATATTTTACAAGTCACATTTTTGTTTTTCCATTTCTGTGAAAAATTGTACGATTATTAATTCACGTAATCCCGAACCTACGATTTTAGGTATAACAACGGTTATACACATTTCGTCTAATATACTAAGATGTAGTATATTTTTGAACATTAAACATTTCCTAGGGAACTTGTGTTTACCTCATTTCCATTTTAAGTATTATACTTAAAATACCTAACAACAACAAATCCATAGTTCAAATAATAACACAAGAAAACAATACTTATAATACTAGACAATTAAATAAATAAACTAGTATCTTTTCCACCTCATTCCCTCCCCCCTCCTTATTATATTAAACGTTTCATATGGATGAATCACCAAGGCTTTTAGTCTTGGTGATGACACAACTCATGTAAACCAATAACAAACCACCCTTAGTCTCCAAGTTCACTAATAAATGCTCACTTCCATCTCATTCATAGAGGAAGAACTCAATTTGACTACTAAAGCCACAAGGCTTTAGTAAATTCAATCCCATATAGATCATTCAACACATGTAAAACTTAGTAAGTAAATAACTTGACACATGCTAAGACTTAGCGAGGAAGGCTTGGTTAGTCATCACTTCCATCACCTCCTCAACACCCTATATAAACCCCCTCCCCCTTTGTTTGTACGCCACACACTACACATAAACACACTCTTCAATTTGCTCTCTACTTCAAGTATTACTTCAAGTGTTCAAGCTACAAGTAAACCACATCAAATACTTGCAATTCTTTGATGATTTCTATTGAGTTTAAAGCTACTCAAGTAATCAAAGTCTTGCACAAAGCCTAAGAGATTTCAAGAAGTGTTGAAGGATTCTAAAGGGTGAAAAAGTATTCTAGTCCTTGTTCTTGTTTATCCTTTCTTTGAAAGCCAAAAGTTGTAAGCCAAGTCTTGTACTCATCAACATATTCATGTTTTCTTGCTTATAATCAGGCGCGGATCTTAGTTGGGGCCCGGGGGGCCGGGCCCCCACCCTCATTTTTTCACTCAGTAGTGATAACTTATCCGTATTTCGTTCAAAAAAATGTATATTTATTAAGTCGCCCCCCCCCCCCCCCGGGAATTAGAAGACCCTAATATAACGATAGAAAAAAAATTCCAGCCCCCTCCACTAAAAAATTCAAGATCTGCCACTGCTTATAACACTATATGCATGTTTAGTATGTTGATCATATGATGTACATGGCCAAAACATATAAAGAAAACTAGGTAAAACTTTACTTGTACAAACTAGTGAAACAAGACTACTTATGCTATGAAAAACGACCAAACTAAATACCCATTACCTTAGGCACTTACTTATTGTTAAAAAGGATTTTACAAGGAAAACATAGCAATTTGAATCACCCAAAACGAGCACATGAGTCAAAAGTTATGATCAAAAGAAGTTAGCACAACCGAAAAACTGCATTCTGCCATAAACTACAAAATACGAACTGTGGTATTTTTTTCGAGGCACTTCCGTTCCGGTTCATCAATAAGTTAAAACTCGAAATTTGTCTGAAACAACGTTTTCTTCAAAAACTTAGGTGCACGGGTCCTAAAAATGCCAAACAAAGGCAGTTTTCTGCCTCAAAATGTAAAACAATTTTTGACGTAAAAAGTTGATTTTCACAAAACAAGTAATTAGAAATCATGTTGTTTTCAAGACTAGTTACTTACTAAAATAACAATCTTCATTCAAATAAACATTCCTAAGTTTATTTGACCTTCGGAATCAAACAAGCAAAACATGATTTTCCATATCAAACACTACAAAACTAGGGAGCTTCATGTGAGGGGTTTCATTTGGGTAAACGGATCGACGAGTTGCTGGACTAACGATTTAAAGTTTCCTAGCTCATCGAAGGTTAACTGCATGACCTCTAAATTATGATGGCCCAAATGGTAGTACAAGATATCTAAACTAAAAATGTTTCATAAATCGTTTCTATAAGACAACATACACAAACTACCATGTACAAACATCATGATCGATATAGTAAACTTATATAGATTTGTCTACGTTTTCACATCGTCGTTTTAGAACCTAAGACACAACATGATATTCTAAGTTGTTCGTAGAGGTTCTCACGGCATATCCATCATTCTCATTATACATTTGATATCATTTACTCTGAGGTGAGTTTGTAGCCCCATTTTCTTTACTGATTTATAAACCCTTGGGGGTGATACATGATATGTTTTTGTAGACACAAGTGTTATAAAACTGTATGCAGAATTGCATGTGTTTATTATTGAAAAAGTACCTTTATTGCCAACTAAGTCCCTGTTTATCATGAGCCATTAATTACTTAAGTGTAGGTGCGAATATTGTGAATAGGCCTATGGGATTGACAAATCCCGTTTGTGTTAGCCGAGTAGGTAACCAGATGCACCATATTTGAAGATGTGAGGTATTTGGCAAGATACCTGTAGGGCAAATTGTTATCAATTATATTCCATTTGTGTTAGCCGGTTAGGTAACCAGATGCACTGTTGACATAAATAATGCCTAAAAACATTAATAATATTTATTCATATCCCTATGTTTTGATGATCACAAAATGTAAACTCATTAAAACATAAACTTATAAAATAAATAAGTACTTAGTTGTAAATATTCACTTCTTTAACTAAAATCACTTAAGGTATGAATGAACTAATGCTTAATGCATTATATGATCAAAGGAACATTTTCTCAATAACCAGATTTTTTATAAAATGTCAAAAACATTTTATATCTTTTAGAAAAACATTTTTGGTAATAAATAAAAAGGTTTAATTCATTATAAATTTATGAATTCAAATTTTTAACCAAAATCAGTAAAAATGTTCCAGAAAAACCTTCCCCACAAAAAGACAAAACTGGGCAACGGTTGGCTTGGGCGGCCCCCTTAATTTTGCTAGGCGGCCCTCTTAAAATTAAGGGGACCGCCCCCTATTTAAGGGGGTCGGCCACGCTCCAGTAGCTTTCCAGCTGTCCAGTTTTCTGCCTATAAATACCAGCCTTCCCCTGGATTTTTACTCACCTTTTGCACCCCAAACCTTCTGTTCTAAATCTCCTCTAATCCTTGTAAATACTTTCTAAAATCCTTTGATCATATTCTCTTAAGCATTGGTTTCCAAGTGATCCAAGCTTCCACCGTCTAAGTGCAAAAGAAGAATACTTCTATCAATCAAGACTAGAAGTATTACAACTTAGTATCATCTTGTTACTCAAGTTGTTTGTTTTGTATACTTTGTAAATCATTCATTCATTTGTGTAAAGTGTGTATATAAGGTGTAAACATAAGTGATTAGGTTAGTGTAGTGTGTAAGTAGAAAAGAAGTTGTATAAGATGTTGTGGTGTAAAGAAGTAGTGTAGAAGCATAGTGAAGTTGTGAAGTAGTTGCGGTGTGAAGAAGTTGTGAAGCCGTAGCATAGAAGTCGTGAAGCCGTAAGGTAAAGGTCGTGAAGTCCTAGTGTTGAAGTCGTGAAGCCGTAGCATAGAAGTTGTGAAGCAGTTGTGTTGAAGTCGTGAAGTTCTAGTCGTGAAGTCCTAGTGTTGAAGTCGTGAAGCCGTAGCATAGAAGTTGTGAAGCGGTCGTGTTGAAGTCGTGAAGTTCTAGTCGTGAAGTCCTAGTGTTGAAGTCGTGAAGTCCTAGTGTTGAAGTCGTGAAGCCGTAGCATAGAAGTTGTGAAGCGGTCGTGTTGAATTCGTGAAGTCCTAGAATTCAAGTCGTGAAGCCGTTGCAAATAAGTCGTGAAGAAGTTGTGTTGTGAAGTTGTGAGATTGGTTCTAGCTACGATTAGAAATCGACATTTAGCTTTGTGTCGTTAAACCCGTGTAAGCCAAAGTCGTGTAAGGTTTTCTCCGCCATAAGGGAGCTTATTGAAGTTGTGAAGAAAACTCTCGAGCTAGGTGCTCGGGGAGTGGAGTAGGGCAAGGAAGGTGTCCTTGTAGCCGAACCACTATAAATCTCTCGTGTCTCGGTTAGATCTTTCCATCCCTTAATTATTTCCTTACTTACATCGTCATTACTTTCATACACATAGGCTTATATAATTGTTAGTATTACTTAGAGGTCGACTTCACATAAAGATCAATTTGAAACTCCATTCAAGAAACCAAAACTTTTACAATCAATTTAAAAGAATACATATATAACTAATAATAAGGTTCAAGTTTTATTTTTCATAACAAACTTGAATCTAAGTTTTTAAAAGTAAACAAAGGTTTTATAATAAATTAAAAAGACGTAAAACTATTCAACCCCCCTTCTAGTTTTCCACAATTGGTATCAGGAGCCACGTCAATCAAGATCTTTAAAATATACTGTATTTTAAAACTTGAATCGATCTATGGAATCCGAAAGATATTTAGAAGGGGAATCTATACAAAAACCACCGCTTTTTGAAAACTATACTTTTCTTGAATGGAAAAATAAATTTGAAAATTATGTGAAATCAATTGATCTAGATCTTTGGCATGTCATTTCGATTGGTGATTTTCAATCAACAACAACGGATTTTGAAAGTCAAACAAAAACGGATTTTGAAACTCAAAATGATTATTTAAAAACAAAGAATAACAAAAATAATGAAGCTAAAATAATTGTTTACAAAACCTTGCCGAAAGTTGAATATGAAAGAATATCTTTCTGAAAAACGGCAAATGATATTTTGAAAAATCTCTTAAACTTTCATCAAGAAAAATGTCAAGCCAAAGATGAGGATTTTGATCTTGTACATAAATTAGTCATCTTAGAAAATTTAATAGATAAACATTTAGATAAAATAGATACATGTGCTACTAGTTCAAATGTTGTTAATGAAGGTATTAATGACGAAGACTACATGGACCAACTCCAAAGTGAACTCAATCCAATATCATGGAGTGACACAAACGAAGGAGAAGATCATCATCCGGTGTGTGACGAATGCAAACTTGATAAAACTCCAAATAAGGTGACGTTACGCTCAAAGGAATGATACTCAATCTTACGACAACCTACTCAAATTCGAAACCTTGTGACGTAGTGAAATATTTATGGATTCTCTTGCCATCTCGTCTAAATGTGGAAGATTCTACATAAGACGTTAAATGCATCAAGGCTAAGATATCAAATGAGTCTTGTACAAGACATGTTCGGATCAAGCCACTTCGGTATTAATTATGGTGTTAGAAGCTTGCCATGATATACTTTCACACCTTGGTTATCTTGAAGACTCACCTATCATTCACACGTCGATTATCATCTGAGACATTACAAAGAAAAGCTAGGACGTGAGGTAAGTTCTCTTTTTAAATTCCATAAGTAATTACTTCATGCATATAATCTTATTAAATGCCTTAGGATACACTTAGTTTGATAGGTTGCTTTGCCTTTACACTTTAGCTATATTCGTTCTGCGGCTTAATAAACTAGAAACCCTTTAGTTAGCCCCCCTAAGTATTAAATAAAGTGTTCACTGTCGATCTCATAAAAAGATGATGTTTGAATCACATTAAGTCAAGCTTTAGTGAACCAAGCAAACTTCATATTTGGTACTCTTCGATAGGTAAATTTAGGAACTTAATTTCTTCTAAGAAGAGAATGACTACTGGAGAATCTATTGACTAGAAATTCAATTTGACCTAACGGTTGAATTGCTTCTTGTGAGAAGTTGGGTGTGTGTAACCCGTAAAAATGGTCGTGTTCAGCCTGAATTGAGCACCACTGGTAATGTAACACCCCAACCCGACAAGGGTAAAGATATCACAACAATGGATACTTATCAGATCAAAACAAAGCATACTAATACAGTAATACAAAAATTCAAGGATCTCAAATGAAATATTGAATCTAAATGGTTACAATTAAAACTTCCAAAGCTAATTCTAAAACATAATGTCTTCATTCCAACTCTAACCCAGCATAGCTATCCAATCTTCTAAGTCCAAGGTACACTCTTCACTCATTCCCAGCTTCCTACTAATACCTGCCGCGTGAAAAAGAAAACGCGGCTGAGCTACGAGAGCTCAGTGAACAGATATATAGATAACAAGAAACGATAATGTATAGTAGTACAAGGGAAATCAGGAATGCAGATCATACCGATACGAAATCAAAATGAAAGGAATGAGAAATGGATCATGAATAAAAGAAAAGCACAAAAGTGAATAAGATTTAAGAAAAACAAGAACACAGGAATCTATCACGAGCCCAGATGACTGACAATACCATAGCATTACTAATATAATAAAACAAACCTGTGTAGAGTGATCAGCTCTCAGACAAAGTGAAAGACGTGTATCGCACACACAATCAGTCACCAGATATAATAATCATACAACATATAACATATACAGATAACAGGTCAAATCTAGAGTGCACCCATACGCCCCACAGACAAATCAATAATCATAATTATAATGGCCATAGCAAATAATAAATAAGGGACGGAACAGGTCATCACTCTCCTGCCCTAGAGTCATGTCAGAGGTGCGTCAATGACATGGACATAAAACCCTCATGCCTAGTGACTGGCTCAGATATCAAACTGTCAGGTCAAAGGTCAAATGTACTAGCAAAATTAGAAAGTCAAATCTTAAGGGTTCATGGCATAAGGTTCATATCAAGAAATTTTTAGGATTTAATATCAAAGGTTTTAGTCGGAATTTATCAGATTAAGTTTTTATATCAAAGTTTAAGTTCAGTTCCAAAGGGAAATATCAAAAGGTTTTCAGAAAAGAGTTTTCACAAGTTCATAATTAGAGGTCATAGCAAAAGTTCATTTAAAAAGGTTTCTATTTAAAAGTCCATTTAAACAATCCTTCACAAACGGTTTCATGACAACTGATCTTACAAAATAGTTTTCATAAAAATGGTCTTCCAAAACTTTTATTAACTTCCATTAAAATAGTGTTGCTTCTTGTAAAATAGCTTTTCTCAAACGGTTTCATATGTATTTTAAAGATAGTTCCAAAATCAATTATGTTCAAATAAGGATTTAACAGATTAAGATTTATATCGAAAATCAAATCAAGTTTTACTACAAGTATATCAGATTAAGTTTCAAAACAAGATTTACAGATCAGGATTCAGGACAATAGGTCAAAACAAAGAGATTCAAGAAGTTTCAGAACAAGGAAAAACACATCAAGGATTCACAAATAAAAGATCACATGAACGGTGCACAAACAGGAGGGAACATAGCAATGGTATAGGGAATCCTAAACGAATCAAAATACGAAATCAAAAGAAAACGAAGGCACCTTACTAGAGAAGGGCAGAATATCTGTACCTTATTATGAATGCAAGAACACAGAGATAAACGCTGATAGAGATTAGATTACTCCTTCCTCGAACCTAAGGGAGTAGAAGACAAAATGACAAGTGGGTTTTAGTTATCTCAGATTAAGTTAAGTCCTTATTTAAGGCTTATTATGGTATTAAGGTATCTTTTAGCAGGTTACAAAAGTTTAGGGTTTATTATGACAGATTTTCATAGTTCAGGGTTTTAATTGTAAATTCATCTAATTCAAAGGCATAAAGTGAAAATACTTTAAGTTACTGACTTAAATACTTATTTTATTCAGAATGACATCTTAATCCTTTTAGTTTCACCATTTACAGATTAAACCCCTTTAGTTATATAGTTTACAAAACAAACCCTACATTTACATAATTCATGTTTTAATCCTTATAATATTCATATTTTCCAAACAAGTACCTTATTTTACAAAGTTACAAAACATAACCTCAGACTTATATGAATTACAAATTAGATCCCTCAGAATTTATACATTACATAAATGATCCTTTAATTTTTACAAAACTTATAAATTAAATCATAATTTCGTAACAATTAATATTAAGCCCATAACTACTCAAAATTACACAAAACACTCTTAATATCATTATTTACCCAAATGACTTCAAGTTTCCAGGATTTACATTTTTAGTCCCTCTACTTTAATTCTTTACAAATCGTACACAATATTTATCATTAATTTCATATCTAGCAAATTTTACACATAAGACCCTCACTTAATATTTTTCATATATTATCCCAGATTTATAAAGTCATACAAAAATGTCCCTTGAGTTTTAGAATTTACAAAACAGCCCTTTAGATTTTTATTTCCAATCGTTACTTACCAAAAACAATACAAAAACATTGCGAACCCTAATTTAGTCCTCCAATCATTACCCCATCATCATGACAACCTTAAAACATAATTAATGATCAGATTTATATACCAAAACCCTAACCCTAAATCGATTTGGATTTATTTTACTTGTTTCCTTGTTTTCTCTTTTAGCCGATTATAACAAAATCAACAAGGCATGATCCAAGCCTCTATAAATTAGATTATCATTTTTCTTATGTGATATTATATATATAGAACTCAGGAAAATTAAGCTTACGCCTCAGAAAAATAGTATGTATTTTATACAGAATAATCACGTTTTTAGGGTTTATAAATTCGTTAATTCACAAGCGACCCATGGATCTGCATGGTTCGTGTTTATCATTTTATTTTGACCTTATGTGATGTAGAGATCATGAGAAAAATACCAGATGAGGCTTAGAGTGATCGAATGAAGGATGAGAAATAGAACCACACGCTTAGCTTAAGTCGACACCAAAATCCTCCACGAGCACAAACGCGACCAACAAACCTTGTAACCATTTTTCACAGATCATATATGATGTAAGAGACTCAGGAAAAATACCAAAAGAATTTTGGCATGATCGAATGAATTAAAATGGAATTTACCTCACGTTTTTACAATCGACACAAGAAAATACGACACGCTTGAACCAGGCTTCTATAAATCGAATAGCTATTTTTCTTGGCTTCCTTACTCCTTGGTGAACTCCAGAAAAATAAAGAACAAGCTCCAGAAAATCGTATGAATCAGAGGCGAATTGTTTGGTGGTTTTTGGGTTATACGGTTTACAAAATGGAAAGAAATATGAGTCAATAATTATGTAGAATGTGAATACTGATTTTTAGGGAAGGGCTTGCATAAATCTCGGCCCATATTTGTTAAGAAATCAGATTTTTATTTTATGTTGATCATATCCTCATTATTTGTAATTATCCTCATCTTTTAATATCAAATCAAAACATAACTAATTAAATAAATACATAATTTTGGTTCACATATTTTGTAATGTAGTACAAAAATTATTTGGACATGTAAAAATTATTAAAAGTCTTTTCTTAATTTTATTTTACTTCATATGTAATTTATTTCACATAATTCAGATTAATTTGGTGCTTATAATAGCTTTTTATAAAATAATTAAGTAGTAGGGGCATTTTGGTCTTTTTACATGTTATCTGGATTTCAGGTATTACAGGTAATAGTCTCATATTCATTCTCCAACTTGATTAAATTACTCTTCCTAAATATACCTAACGCTAGTTTACTTTTATGAACTTTGTTATTCATTAGAGTTTTTCATTTCAACATTTATGTCATCTTGCATACATAAAATTTCTAGATGTTTACTTGCTCATATGTGTTTTAATTGTATGCCTTCGTAATTATTTGCTTAATTATTAAATGCATATTTATTATAATAGCTTTTGTCTTTCTATAAACTATTCTAATATGATTTTTTTTTTCATGCTTAAATGCCATTAAATGTGTAGAAAAGGATAGCATGTGACAATAGCCTTAATCAATTTCCTTGAGCATGAAATCTTTTACAACCATTGTTTTAATAACATCTATTTTTAATATGCAAAAACTCAACATCTTGGAAAAATGATTTTTCAAAAGAATATATCACCTTTCTAATATGTTTTACCATCCCACTTTTCTTCCCAACATTTGTCCATGATGATATTTTTATCAAAGCAAAAGATTGAAAATTTTGTTTCCTTTCCTCATAAAAACATTTTGAAATAAATACCAATTTATTTTATTCAAATAACTCTCACATCTACATAAAAACCCACTTTCAAATATTGTTGAATAATGCCAAAAACATTTCTTTAAATCATGCTTGGTGATCTCATATCTGTCATCTATATTTATGTATGTGACATTTATAAGTGAACTAAATTTGAAAATAACCATAATTTATTCACTAAGACCTCACTTGGTACAAGTCTAGAAGTCCATGCTATCACAACTCCACATTCCCATGCACATAGATGTTCATTAGGATTATTTAACTAGCTTATTAATCTTCCTAAGTATGATACTATGAATTACTTGGTGCTATGTATTATCTTCTTGTCTAATATATGTATATACATGTTATATGCTTAATGAGTAGTTTGCATGTTAGATAAAGTTGCTTAAATAAATATGCTTAGCATATATGAGTTATTAAATCCTAAATTGCCTTGAAAGAAGTTGGACTTGCTTGAAACTAAACTCAAAAACACAACCTTTTCTACAAATTTCTGCCAAAAACCCATTTTCAGTAATCTGGAAGTCAGCAGATGGGCGGCCCCCTTAAATACCTAGGCGGCCCCCTTAAAATTAAGGGGACCGGCCCCTATTTAAGGGGACCGGCCATCTGGAGATCCGGCTTACTGTTCTCTTTTTCAATTTCCAACCCATTTTATTCCATACTTCCCAAAATTCACAAACACATTTTGTCATAAACCACCCACCAAAATTTACCTTCCTAAACCACATCATTCCTACACTATAAATGCACCTCCTCATCATAAATGCTCATTCATATCATCCTGATGAAGCGAAAAGTGTACCGCTTTTAGGGGGTCATTTAAGCCCTAAATCGTATTTATTTGATCAAATATTGCCCTAAATCGTTCCTTTTGTCATTTTAGGTACTTTGGAGAAGAAATCTGGAAAAGGAAGCATTTTGGACGTTTTTGGAGCATAAAAGTGAAGAAAACGACAAAGTCTCAAAATGGGCTGGAAAAGTACCTGTGACGGCGTCAAGCACCATTGTGACGCCGTCAACCCTTGACGCGCCAGAGAGGATTTTGGATGATTAAAAGGGGACGGCGTCAAGAAGGCCATCAAGAAACCCTAACCGCGGCGAGGTGACGGCGTCAGCTCTATAACGTGACGCCGTCAGATCTGATTTTCTATATATATTCTCATAATTTTTAGTCATTAGTGTGCAACTTTGTGAGGAGAAACCCTAAGACGATTTTTTTGCTACTTTTAAGGGTTTTATACCCTTGGATCTCCCATGTTCAATTGAAGATAAGTAATCAATTAATCATTCAATATGTCTATGTGTTGTTTGATTATATCTTGTTCTTGTCTTTTATTTAACATGCTAGGCTAGATTTATCTTGTGTTTGCTTAGATCTAATGAAACCTAACTATTGATTATTGGTTGTTGGTGTGTTATTAATTGTATTGGATGATTGTTTATCGATGTTAGGCTTAAGAAAACTGGCTAACCTCCTATACGGTAACTTGCTTGAACGTCTTAAGAAACATGAGCCAATGCGTACTAAGGTTTTTATGGTTGTATTTAATGCATGAGCGAATTCTAGTGATCCCATGTTAGGAGCTTCTTAGCCGGCTCGACATAGGAGTGAAGTAGGAGCTTATAGAGTTGGGGAAGTACGTATGCCACCCCACGATTGGTATTAAGGAATACACCCGTCATCCACGCAATTAATACACACTAATCAACCGGTAAAAGATAGTTAGGGAGTAAGGAAATCTAAGTAAACACATTTCTCTCCATATAAGTTCCACAACCTTTTTATTTTCAGTTATTTTATTTTAATTGCAATTGTAGTTATTTGGATTAGTTGACTAGAAACTAATTCCGCCCACTCCTTCAAACCCGAGATTTTACTTGCTTTTATAAAAATATAAAAAATACAAAAAGAATCTTCCTTCACCCTTAGACCTATTAGAGTAGTTTTTCAATCCTAACGACACTATTCCCCTAGAGAACGATCAATCTCCCGGTACTTGCCACTACACTATACTACATCGGTCAGGTACACTGCCTGGTGGGGATTGCAAGCCTCTTGAGATCCCTCGAGAGGTAAAACCTGTTGTAAGGTCGCAAAACCACGCATCAAGTTTTTGGCGCCGCTGCCGGGGAATAGTTATTGTTTAGGTTGAATTTTTATTTTATTAGGTCTACTCACTAGATTCCTTTCTAGTGAGATTTTTATTTTATTTTTCTAGGTTTTCCTTTAGTCTATCTATTTTTCTTTGTGTGTTTGTTCGTAATTTCCATTGACTCTTCCGTTCACCATTATGGAGAACGCGAAGCCACCATACTACCAACCACGTAATTCACCCACTCCATATGACATCTTGATGTTTAAACAACATAAAGATGAACCTCTCTATGATGCATGGACTCGTTTTAAATATTTACTCCAAAAAGTCCCTCATCATAACTTCGATTTATGGTCCCTAACTCAAATCTTTTACGATCGTGTCGACCGACATGCCCAAAGGGACATTTACTATTTTGCCGGCATGGATCTTAGGAAATTAAGTGCTGAAGAAGCATGGGAAGCTATTGAGAATTGTGCCCAATATTATTATATAGTAAACAACCCAACAAACATTAATACAAGTCAATTGACCACAAATTTCAAGGATCATGAAACAAGTTTGTTTGGGGATGAGGGCAGAGTTGAGCCACCTAGCTGCATGTCATGGTTAGGCACTACCATAATACTGGGTGAACATGTAACACCCCCAAAATCTGATTTAGCGGAAGCATACATGTCTGAGTGCTACTAAATTGGTATCACAACACAAGGTATAAAGAATGGTTTTACCTCAACCATTAAAAATAGATTTCATATTCAAAAGTGATTTGTTTACAACACTTTAAAAATGGTGCGAAAATATAAGCCCATAAAAGATTGCAAGTGGTCCCAAATTTATCAGAGTCTTCTATGACCATGCCATGCCCTGTCGGAAGCCTTCAAACTAGGTTATCGCCTTAAACCTGAAAATACATGCTAAAAAGTGTCAACACGAGGTTGGTGAGTTCATAGGTTTTAGTGGAAAATGTAACGCATTTGAATAACGATTTCCCGGCAAAGGAATTGTAAATCCACTCAGTCACAAGTCCCGCCCATACAAGACTTGCAACCTGTGTGTTTACAACCCACTGCCAAATAAGATTTGTTCCTGGTAAACAGAAGTAATATATTTTTTGGTTAAGCGGTACACTCGTAATGACCATTACACTTGGTAGTATGTCCGTTACACTCGGTAATATGACCGTTACACCCGGTCATGTGACCGTTTCGCTCGGTCATGTGACCGTTACACCCGGTCCTGTTATATGTGTTCGTCCAGTACCCCTGGTCAATGTGTGTGTTATGTGTACATATAATGCAGTCTAGTGAACATTCAAGTATTTCAGCCAAACAGTCAAATATGGAGTAAATAGTTTGCATTTTCCAAATAAACAGTCATAGAGTTTAATTAAAAACGAGCATGTATTCTCCCCCAAAACAGTTGTAAAACAAGTAAAAGTAGGTGCCATGAACTCACCTTGGTAAATAGCAGTCAGATCACAAAATAGTTCAGACAGAGTTCAGCACCGACACGCGACCTAGATTAGTAAGGTTTGTTTTAGTTCACAATTCGAGTTCAAGAATTTCAATTGTTTTAAAGAGTTCATGTTGGTGTTGCTGGTGTGGCAGCATTTAAGTTGAAACAATGTTTTTAACATTTGTAGGTATTGGCTCATTGGATTGTACAAACGTACAAGAGAATAAGATTATTGATCCTTCGAATGGATAAGATTGGAACACTACGCACGAAGGATGATAATCATTGATTGTCAGCGTGAACGACATATAGGAATGTTGACGTTAAGTGAATGTACGTGTGTATATATACTTTCATATATATACATATGGTCTTCGTGGAAAAATGTGGAGTTGGAAAGTTTTCACCAATATATAGTGAGTTATGATTTGTGTTTGCCAGAAAATGTTGTTTTAATAAGTTTGAAGTTTAAAGAAAAAATCGTTCCCATTTACTTGACTTATATAACCATTTCAAATTATAAGTTATAAAAATCATTTAGTTAGTTTATGATTCCTCCTTTTAATCATTTGTTCGTATTAAGTGTCAATAGTAAAATCGATGTCCCTCCGTTTTAATTATTTTCATGTTATATGTATATATTTTTACATATCGTTTATAAGTAAGGTGTTGAAATTAACTGTCTCGCAATGTCCCATTTTAAAAATCTACGTCGTGTTTATATATAAAAATGTGGCGTTGTCTAAATGTATAAATAGGTGTAGCAAACATGTTTAGTAGTGTTGTTATTTCAAATAAACCGTGGAGTTCAAAATATAAGATGGTCATGTTTTATTAGTTTGACGAGTTGTGACGACGGCTCATATATGAAACGAGTATACGTAACACGATTTCATGTCGAGAGTGGGCTGTGGCCCAATGAATAGATCACTCGAGTGGGCTTCAAATATTAACAGATTTTTACATTTTATCTTTTGGACTTGGACTATATTGGGATGAAGGGTTGTACATTTGGGATGTTTGACGGGCTGTGGCCCAACTAAGAACACAACCAGACTAGCCCAATGAGCTGAGTGAGTGTGTACAGTTATCACAAATCAAATGGAAAGGGAAAATATTGTGTTTCAGAAAAAGAATACAGGTTCTAATATCATTATCCACCCTCAGTATCATTGAAAAATTGTACAACAAATTTCAATGTACCAAGAGGACTTAAGACCAGTTTTTCCGCAGGCCAAGAGTGACTCTAAAACTGGAACTAAAATACGACGTGTAGTGATTTAAAATGGTACAAACGACATGTCTTTTGAGGGGAAGACGGGGCTCTGCTAATTAAGTAAGAAGGTACTCGTTTAGGAGTCCATTTGGGACTTTCTGTACCGAGCTATTGAACACCCAACGAAGTGACATACACCTAGGCAACAATGCCTAAATGGCTGCCTTGACCCATTGTACAACGAGATATACAACCAAGGTGAGGTTCAATTTAGCTAAGACCCACATGGTTAAAAAAACAAGCAGGATAACTCAGGAATGACCCGGAATGACACAATCACAAACATGAGCATATGTAACTAATATAGCAAGGACTAAGACCTATGGACCTCCCTATACTCGGTCACAAATCTCAATTTGATGGGTCAAATTTCTTATAGACATAAACACAAACACTTTAACCGCATATTTTTAAGATCGCGACTCGGCTTATCTAACTCTTAACCAAAACCACCAATATTTGAACACAACTAAACTGTTTTTAGTAGCATCTCGCGGACAATATAAATTACCAAAGTCTAATCTTGACTTCAGCTTAGCATTTCGATAACACTTAACCATAGTTTATTCGACTATGACAACAAAGGGGACATGGTTACTTGGCACAGCCAACCCAAACGACACGTTTTCATGATTATGAGCCAATGACCAATTTCCAAATAATGTTTTCTCACGATTTTGCTAGCTTCGAAAGTCATTTTTTTTAAAACCACACCATAACCAACAAAGGAATCAACATATACACTGATAATTTCAAAAGCATAGAACTCACAAGATTGACTACTAATTCGAGTGATTCAAACCAAAAACAAAATTACAATATTTATCTACCATTCGAAGGTTTCAACAAGAAAGCAAGTAATACAAGTTTGAGTAGAAAAAAATATCCTTACAAGGAACTGATGTTAGATCGAATCCAAGAGTCCCCCAAGAAAGCCCACTCGATTTCCAAGCTAGCCACACCCTTCCTTCTCCCCTTGTTTTATTCGACAGAGATATTGTTTAAGGTAAGTTTGATGTTATTAGTGTGACTTTGCTTCTCCTGGAGATCGAGTTTCTTAAAGGACATTCCATGGCAAACCCTTGACTCACTTTTAAAATATCAAGATGAGGTTTTACCATTTTTGGTATTTCCTCTTTCTATGCCTCGAATCCGAAATTATTCGACCCTACGGAATGGTTTGGGTCTCGATTTAACTTGGGAAGACAAGAAATGTGCTACAGTTAACACATTGATGGTGATGGAAGATGGAATTGTGGCAGAGGAATATTATTTGCGTGTGGTGATAATCGACTAGGAAGAAGAAGATCAGGAGAAGATAAGGTAGGTTTCACATGTGTTGACCAAAAGAAAAGAGAGTGAGTATTTATTTGTTTTGAGTTTAATAGTGTACTGAGTGTACCCCGTGTCCCGTTCATTTGAGGTAAATTTGTAATAACGCGGTTTCACGTAAATGTGAGAAATGATATTCTGGAGTCGTTTTTACGATATTAATGTAAAAGAAATATGTTGACTCTCAAAAATGAATTTTACAGTTCAACCTTTACTAAATTGGTGTCGGTACGCGTGTGATGTCAGTATTTCAGAAAAACAAGATAACCTCTCGTTTTTTATTTGTCGGAGTCTGAAATTGTAAGGAAGTGATAATTTCACTTTTAATGATAAGTTTAAATAAATTTTGGCGAGTTGTTGTACGCTACTGCGTGCGGGTTTGCTTCCCGAAATAAATACGTAAACATATCATTGTTTAGTTTAACAGTTGTGCAATGATAAATAGAAATTTATTATTAAAATATTAGTGGAAAAGTACCGGTTGTCACATCCTTCCCGCCTTAGAAGGAAAACCGTCTTCGGTTTTCACTTAGAGTTACCCGATAGAGTTGAGAAAAAAAATTGAGGGCATTTACGCTTGATTTTGTTTTCACGTTCCCATATGAATTCGAGACCTTTTTGAAAATTTATTGAACTTTGACAGTTGAGAAGTGAATTGTTCGCTCTGAAGTACAAGGTTCTTGAGGTGACTATTCCCATCATAGCATGATGACTAGTTTTCAAGGTTTGATCCGGAGTTGTGTGTTTTTCGTTTTCATATGATTGGATAGAAATCTTGTTCGAGAACTTTATTTGAGTAGGTCTTTATACGAATTTGACCAAAATAATTTTCCAGCTAATACACATTCCTTTTGTTAGAGATCAACAGATACGTAAGGTGACACGGTTTCAAAAGATTCAAAATTTCATAAAACGGTTCTTAGTTATGGTGTGGATGAGATAATTTTCACAAAAGTTGGCGTTTGACATTCCTTAACAATAGTTTGCTAGAGTTTGGGCAGAAAATTTTTACGCATCCAAGTGAGTGTTTTAGAAAGATATAACTACAGATTTCATAAACCTAATTATTCAATTTATTTTAACAGTACCAAGGGGTAGTAATATAAACGTTTTCCAGGTGGTTGGATAGTCCAACGGGTGATTGCAAAACAGTTTATAAAACGATTTGTTAAAACAGTTTATAAAGTAATGGGAAACCATTAAAATAATAGCAATCTGCAGTTTAGTTGGTGACATAGTAGCAAGGCAACAATTCGGGTTAAAAAAAATTAACTTGTGAAACGATTTGTAGAACAGTTCATAAAACAAGAACCATTCGTTGTTTACAAAATAGTTGTAGGGTCCGGATTTTTGGTTTCGTAAAGTAGCGGTAAAACATTTGTAGGGTGACCGTAATATGTTCTATAGAATAATCGAAAGCAGTGTGTATGGTGTTAGCGACATGGTTTATTATTTCATGAGAGGGTAGCAAAAATAAATGATGTCCCCGAGAGGCGAGAAGGGAATTAGGTAATTGTCCCATGGAACGCGGTTCAGGTTATTCCTTAGGGTCTTAAGGTTTCTGTCATGCGCAGAATCTCTGCCGAATGGGGAGTTTAGCGAGTTCAGGGTACGACCCTGAAGGAAGATGTTTATTGCTACTAGCAATCAGTTGGTTGTCTCAGGAGTGTACTTAGTACGTAACGTGGAAAGTACAACATCGGTTGAGTGTAGGGTTTGAGGTGGAGGTGACTGTAACGAAGCCACAACAAAACAAAGATGGATAACAATTCCAAATCCGGAATGAGGTCGAAATTCAAACATAGCCAAAACCAGTTCTAAACGTAGCCAAATTCAAATTCAGATGTAACTAGAATCAAATCCGAACGCTCCAATAAGCTCAACTGGCTTATTAAAATCTTGAGGAGTTACGAATAAGCAACTCGGGTTCAAACGGCGCCAATCGGATCTAACCGACCCGATGCAAATTATGGTGAGACGGTGATAAACAGGAATTCCATATCATGGAGAGGTATAGCGGTGCCGGTGTATTATGGTTCATAAGGTGTTATGATGCCAGTGTGTTGTGTGCAGATGTAAATGTTTACGTTAGGCAATGATTAAGTACACACAAAAATTTCTAAGACTTTCAAAATCAAGTAGAAAATCAATCTGGACATAACTTCTAGTATAACTACTCTGAGTATTGCAAAATTTACCTGTGAGTCGGACATAGGTAATCAGGCTATGTCCCACTGTCCCTGGTCGAATATAGGTGATCAGTCTATATTCCACCGAGGTTCAATAAATTTTGGAATAGTCAGCTTAGTTACACCAGTAATATATCCCTTACTTTTAAAAGAATATGTCTTATCATAAGTAAGGCAGCAGGCTTGGCAGGCAGGCATGTGTCGGTCATAGGTTTTGTTTTTGTAAAAGTGGCTATAGTCTAGGTTTGAAAAATACCCAGTTCTCTATAACCTAGGCTCTGATGCCAATCTGTAACACCCCCAAAATCTGATTTAGCGGAAGCATACATGTCTGGGTGCTACTAAATTGGTATCACAACACAAGGTATAAAGAATGGTTTTACCTCAACCATTAAAAATAGATTTCATATTCAAAAGTGATTTGTTTACAACACTTTAAAAATGGTGCGAAAATATAAGCCCATAAAAGATTGCAAGTGGTCCCAAATTTATCAGAGTCTTCTATGACCATGCCATGCCCTGTCGGAAGCCTTCAAACTAGGTTATCGCCTTAAACCTGAAAATACATGCTAAAAAGTGTCAACACGAGGTTGGTGAGTTCATAGGTTTTAGTGGAAAATGTAAAGCATTTGAATAACGATTTCCCGGCAAAGGAATTGTAAATCCACTCAGTCACAAGTCCCGCCCATACAAGACTTGCAACCTGTGTGTTTACAACCCACTGCCAAATAAGATTTGTTCCTGGTAAACAGAAGTAATATATTGTTTGGTTAAGCGGTACACTCGTAATGACCATTACACTTGGTAGTATGTCCGTTACACTCGGTAATATGACCGTTACACCCGGTCATGTGACCGTTTCGCCCGGTCCTGTTATATGTGTTCGTCCAGTACCCCTGGTCAATGTGTGTGTTATGTGTACATATAATGCAGTCTAGTGAACATTCAAGTATTTCAGCCAAACAGTCAAATATGGAGTAAATAGTTTGCATTTTCCAAATAAACAGTCATAGAGTTTAATTAAAAACGAGCATGTATTCTCCCCCAAAACAGTTGTAAAACAAGTAAAAGTAGGGGCCATGAACTCACCTTGGTAAATAGCAGTCAGATCACAAAATAGTTCAGACAGAGTTCAGCACCGACACGCGACCTAGATTAGTAAGGTTTGTTTTAGTTCACAATTCGAGTTCAAGAATTTCAATTGTTTTAAAGAGTTCATGTTGGTGTTGCTGGTGTGGCAGCATTTAAGTTGAAACAATGTTTTTAACATTTGTAGGTATTGGCTCATTGGAGTGTACAAACATACAAGAGAATAAGATTATTGATCCTTCGAATGGATAAGATTGGAACACTACGCACGAAGGATGATAATCATTGATTGTCAGCGTGAACGACATATAGGAATGTTGACGTTAAGTGAATGTACGTGTGTATATATACTTTCATATATATACATATGGTCTTCGTGGAAAAATGTGGATTTGGAAAGTTTTCACCAATATATAGTGAGTTATGATTTGTGTTTGTTAGAAAATGTTGTTTTAATAAATTTGAAGTTTAAAGAAAAAATCGTTCCCATTTACTTGACTTATATAACCATTTCAAATTATAAGTTATAAAAATCATTTAGTTAGTTTATGATTCCTCCTTTTAATCATTTGTTCGTATTAAGTGTCAATAGTAAAATCGATGTCCCTCCGTTTTAATTATTTTCATGTTATATGTATATATTTTTACGTATCGTTTATAAGTAAGGTGTTGAAATTAACTGTCTCGCAATGTCCCATTTTAAAAATCTACGTCGTGTTTATATATAAAAATGTGGCGTTGTCTAAATGTATAAATAGGTGTAGCAAACATGTTTAGTAGTGTTGTTATTTCAAATAAACCGTGGAGTTCAAAATATAAGATGGTCATGTTTTATTAGTTTGACGAGTTGTGACGACGGCTCATATATGAAACGAGTATACGTAACACGATTTCATGTCGAGAGTGGGCTGTGGCCCAATGAATAGATCACTCGAGTGGGCTTCAAATATTAACAGATTTTTACATTTTATCTTTTGGACTTGGACTATATTGGGATGAAGGGTTGTACATTTGGGATGTTTGACGGGCTGTGGCCCAACTAAGAACACAACCAGACTAGCCCAATGAGCTGAGTAAGTGTGTACAGTTATCACAAATCAAATGGAAAGGGAAAATATTGTGTTTCAGAAAAAGAATACAGGTTCTAATATCATTATCCACCCTCAGTATCATTGAAAAATTGTACAACAAATTTCAATGTACCAAGAGGACTTAAGACTAGTTTTTCCGCAGGCCAAGAGTGACTCTAAAACTGGAACTAAAATACGACGTGTAGTGATTTAAAATGGTACAAACGACATGTCTTTTGAGGGGAAGACGGGGCTCTGCTAATTAAGTAAGAAGGTACTCGTTTAGGAGTCCATTTGGGACTTTCTGTACCGAGCTATTGAACACCCAACGAAGTGACATACACCTAGGCAACAATTCCTAAATGGCTGCCTTGACCCATTGTACAACGAGATACACAACCAAGGTGAGGTACAATTTAGCTAAGACCCACATGGTTCAAAAAAAGCAGGATAACTCAGGAATGACCCGGAATGACACAATCACAAACATGAGCATATGTAACTAATATAGCAAGGACTAAGACCTATGGACCTCCCTATACTCGGTCACAAATCTCAATTTAATGGGTCAAATTTCTTATAGACATAAACACAAACACTTTAAGCGCATATTTTTAAGATCGCGACTCGGCTTATCTAACTCTTAACCAAAACCACCAATATTTGAACACAACTAAACTGTTTTTAGTAGCATCTCGTGGACAATATAAATTACCAAAGTCTAATCTTGACTTCAGCTTAGCATTTCGATAACACTTAACCATAGTTTATTCGACTATGACAACAAAGGGGACATGGTTACTTGGCACAGCCAACCCAAACGACACGTTTTCATGATTATGAGCCAATGACCAATTTCCAAATAATGTTTTCTCACGATTTTGCTAGCTTCAAAAGTCATTTTTTTAAAACCACACCATAACTAACAAAGGAATCAACATATACACTGATAATTTCAAAAGCATAGAACTCACAAGATTGACTACTAATTCGAGTGATTCAAACCAAAAACAAAATTACAATATTTATCTACCATTCGAAGGTTTCAACAAGAAAGCAAGTAATACAAGTTTGAGTAGAAAAAAAAATATCCTTACAAGGAACTGATGTTAGATCGAATCCAAGAGTCCCCCAAGAAAGCCCACTCGATTTCCAAGCTAGCCACACCCTTCCTTCTCCCCTTGTTTTATTCGACAGAGATATTGTTTAAGGTAAGTTTGATGTTATTAGTGTGACTTTGCTTCTCCTGGAGATCGAGTTTCTTAAAGGACATTCCATGGCAAACCCTTGACTCACTTTTAAAATATCAAGATGAGGTTTTACCATTTTTGGTATTTCCTCTTTCTATGCCTCGAATCCAAAATTATTCGACCCTATGGAATGGTTTGGGTCTCGATGTAACTTGGGAAGACAAGAAATGTGCTACAGTTAACACATTGATGGTGATGGAAGATGGAATTGTGGAAGAGGAATATTATTTGCGTGTGGTGATAATCGACTAGGAAGAAGAAGATCAGGAGAAGATAAGGTAGGTTTCACATGTGTTGACCAAAAGAAAAGAGAGTGAGTATTTATTTGTTTTGAGTTTAATAGTGTACTGAGTGTACCCCGTGTCCCGTTCAGTTGAGGTAAATTTGTAATAACGCGGTTTCACGTAAATGTGAGAAATGATATTCTGGAGTCGTTTTTACGATATTAATGTAAAAGAAATATGTTGACTCTCAAAAATGAATTTTACAGTTCAACCTTTACTAAATTGGTGTCGGTACGCGTGTGATGTCAGTATTTCAGAAAAACAAGATAACCTCTCGTTTTTTATTTGTCGGAGTCTGAAATTGTAAGGAAGTGATAATTTCACTTTTAATGATAAGTTTAAATAAATTTTGGCGAGTTGTTGTACGCTACTGCGTGCGGGTTTGCTTCCCGAAATAAATACATAAACATATCATTGTTTAGTTTAACAGTTGTGCTATGATAAATCGAAATTTATTATTAAAATATTAGTGGAAAAGTACCGGTTGTCACAGAACACTTAGGTGATCTTGATGTGATGGAGGATCTAGCCGAGCATGATCACATTGATCAAAAAGACCTAGGTTTTAAGATCGATGACGATGAATCTCAAGAAACACATGATGAATCTTTTGGGCAATTTGAATATAGCAGTCAGAATATTGAGGATAATCCTTATGATTCGGATATAGAAGTTGAGATGCCTAGAGAAGCACTTGAGATATTAGGAAAAATGTTAGGTTTAAATTCTACCAAAACCCATGATGAGGATATAGGTGATCTTGACACAAGGAATGATGAGGTTACTAACATAAGCCCGCTAAGTACCTCACAAGTCCTACCCTCATTTGAGGCACACACACCGCCCGTGACTTACCCGAAAGAAGTAGAAGAGACTTTAGGAATCCCGATGGAGGTAGAACCTTTGAACCAAACACAACTAGAGGATATAGGTTTGAATGCTTATAGTGATCACAACCTTACTCTTAGTTCTAGGGGATTTCCTATTTTTGATGAACCGGAGCCTCAACCAAAACCGTTACCTAATCTTCCATCTTTAGATGTGAATTTAGGAATTAAAAAAGGTCCCGATCCACCCATCAAACCATGTAGTCTGGGTAATGTTAAGATTAAGGTAGTAGACTCTAGGCCATGTGGAGTGGAAGCTAATATAGGAGTGAACCATGACCTTACATATTTACATCACCCATTCATGATTGATCACAAGAAACATTATGGGTTTAAACCGGATTTATTAGGTCAAGATGGATTCCCAACTAGGAATCTCTCGAAGTTGATTGAACATGATCCCTTTTTAGGAGAAAACTTTAATTCACCCATTGACCAAAGTGAACTAGGTAAGGTTATGATGAAAGGAGCACACCCCTTTGAGTATATAATTCATCCACCACTCTTTCCTCACGCGGCATACTTCCACCAAGATGGTGTGTATCGCTACTATCACCCGCACTTAATCCTAAGTGTAGGAAAACCCTCTCCTTTATCCGTTAAATAAGGGTAGAGTCAGGCTCGTGACTTGAACAAAAACAAGCGCTTCTTGGGAGGCAACCCAAGCTTTATTTGCTTTGTGTGTTTATTTGTTTGTTTGTTTGATTTTATTTGCTTCCGTATGTATGTTTAATTTTTATTATTATTGATTCATGTTCGAAACTAAATTGTGAAAATGCTTTATCTTGTTTTTAACTTCGTCTTAACTACATATAAAGGTATTTTGCAAATGATAAGTGTAAGGGACATCCAAATCGGTTTATTAGAACAAATGAACATGAATCATAACAATATTAAATTAACATACATATTAGTAATTGTTTGAGTCAAATGCTTGTATCGAGTCATAATGATATTTTGAAGGATTTCCAGGAAATAAGGATTGAGTTTTTCAAGAAATTTTCCGGAAACTTAACATGAAAAATCTTTCAGATCACTTCTGACGGCGTCAGACCCCAGTCTGACGGCGTCAGGAACAGTTTTCTGGAATTTTTTTTGAAAGTTTTGTTTTTCTTCCGGAATCATAAAATGCTTTATTAAATCTCTAACTTATAAACTCCAGGAATCTGCAAAATAATCATTCCACAAGCATTATATCCTTATACATATGTATCCCGCCGATGTTATGCAGGTTTTCATGTTTGTTTTCTCAGGTTTAACTGGTTATTTTGGACAAGGAGATGTATGTGGAATCTAGCTTTTGGCGCTGCTTTAATCTTGAAGCTTCAACATTACCTTGGAAGAAGATCTAACCATGTTACCTCTTTATCCACCGAGCGAATCAGGGGAGTATTTGATTTCATTCTTTTACCTTATTTACTTTTACATCTTGTTATTTGAACATTGGGGACAATGTTCATCTTAAGTGTAAGGGGGGGGTAAAGTACGATACCTTAGAGAATGCTATTACGCTTGATTTTTCGTTTGTTTAATGGTAGATGTGTAATAAAACTGAGAGAAATACCTGTTAAGGCAATTTTAGTGCCAAATTTAAAATTTTTTACAACATATAGGAGTGAAACTTTGGTCTTAATGAGCGTCTCACGGATAGGAGTTATATGACTAGCACAAAACCGTACCACAAAAAAAAATTTCCACCCCCAAATATGTGAGGTTCGCCCCTAGAATTGGTAGGAAAAGCATTTATGCTATGATGTGTGTACCGGTAGCACTTAGATTCTAGAACTTGCGTTAGGACCATTCCGAGGCCACAAGTGAGACTACATTCATGTAGTTAGATTTACTACATGATAAGAGGCATTAGGATTAACCCATTGTTTTACACCTGTGTTTTTGTTATAATTACATTGGCTACATTGGTCAAGTAATTCTCCCACACCCTTTGCGTTGTACTCATTTTTAGTACACGATACCCCTAGTACACTTCTCAGAGCCTATCTTTTCGTTTCTAACTTTAAGCATTTTACTTAAAGTAAGAATTTGTTTACACCCCACTTAAATGTACACCCAAATCGCCTTAGCCTACCTTGTATGCACTCATTTTTAGTACATTATTGTGACAACATTTGTTTAAACCCCAAGTTAATTATCTAATTGATTACATGGTTGCTAAGTCGAGTCATATCTTTGTACATATTGTTTTGGGACGATTGGGACTCATGGGTAAAGTACTAGTGTAATGGAGTAATGGGGAAGAACAACATTATTACCCCCATATGTGCTAAATATTTTAAAAGTACTCCAAGTGTTTCGATTATCTTAATTCGAGTCATTAGAATAGTTAATTTTAAAGTTATGTAAAAGTTCAAGTGTAAGGGGGATACAACCCCCCTACGATGCATTATTTTTGGATGGTAGGGCAAGAGTGTATGCACACAAAAAAAAAAAAAAAAAAAAAAAAAAAAAAAAAAAAAAAAGGTAGAAAAAACATACGGACTACCATCCCGTTTCATTTTATGTTTATTTTATCTTTTTGTTATTTTTTTCATTAGCATAAGTCGAGTCTAGTCTTGGCTTAGCAACGCCATATTGTACATGTAACTAATCAAGATCTTTAACTCGCCACCAGTAAAATATCCTTTATCCAACAAAACCGTGTTTATCATATCCCTACACCTAACGTTATAACCCGTTTAAAAGCCCTCTTTGATAGTTTATCTTAGGTGCTTACGCCTAGTCGAGGAGGTTTTTGATCCTTTCCCAAGCCTATGGTAATCTATTTGCTATGACAGGTAGTGAGAGATATTATTCATTTTCATTTATGAGATATACTTTTATGACACCTGAGAGATGTGAGTATCTAAACACTACTTGTGAGGTGCTAGTTTATAATCTCCGTGCTTATTATGATTAAAGTGGAATGACTATTTGTTGTAATTACTTTTATATTAGCGTTAAATGACCCCTAACTTGTATTTTGATTAGAATAAAAGCGCATTTGCTTGAGGACAAGCAAATCTCAAGTGTAAGGGTATTTGATGAAGCGAAAAGTGTACCGCTTTTAGGGGGTCATTTAAGCCCTAAATCGTATTTATTTGATCAAATATTGCCCTAAATCGTTCCTTTTGTCATTTTAGGTACTTTGGAGAAGAAATCTGGAAAAGGAAGCATTTTGGACGTTTTTGGAGCATAAAAGTGAAGAAAACGACAAAGTCTCAAAATCGGCTGGAAAAGTACCTGTGACGGCGTCAAGCACCATTGTGACGCCGTCAACCCTTGACGCGCCAGAGAGGATTTTGGATGATTAAAAGGGGACGACGTCAAGAAGGCCATCAAGAAACCCTAACCGCGGCGAGGTGACGGCGTCAGCTCTATAACGTGACGCCGTCAGATCTGATTTTCTATATATATTCTCATAATTTTTAGTCATTAGTGTGCAACTTTGTGAGGAGAAACCCTAAAATGATTTTTCTGCTACTTTTAAGGGTTTTATACCCTCGGATCTCCCATGTTCAATTGAAGATAAGTAATCAATTAATCATTCAATATGTCTATGTGTTGTTTGATTATATCTTGTTTTTGTCTTTTATTTAACATGCTAGGCTAGATTTATCTTGTGTTTGCTTAGATCTAATGAAACCTAACTATTGATTATTGGTTGTTGGTGTGTTATTAATTGTATTGGATGATTGTTTATCGATGTTAGGCTTAAGAAAACTGGCTAACCTCCTATACGGTAACTTGCTTGAACGTCTTAAGAAACATGAGCCAATGCGTACTAAGGTTTTTATGGTTGTATTTAATGCATGAGCGAATTCTAGTGATCCCATGTTAGGAGCTTCTTAGCCGGCTCGACATAGGAGTGAAGTAGGAGCTTATAGAGTTGGGGAAGTACGTACGCCACCCCACGATTGGTATTAAGGAATACACCCGCCGTCCACGCAATTAATAAACACTAATCAACCGGTAAAAGATAGTTAGGGAGTAAGGAAATCTAAGTAAACACATTTCTCTCCATATAAGTTCCACAACCTTTTTATTTTCAGTTATTTTATTTTAATTGCAATTGTAGTTATTTGGGTTAGTTGACTAGCAACTAATTCTGCCCACTCCTTCAAACCCGAGATTTTACTTGCTTTTATAAAAATATAAAAAATACAAAAAGAATCTTCCTTTACCCTTAGACCTATTAGAGTAGTTTTTCAATCCTAACGACACTATTCCCCTAGAGAACGATCAATCCCCTGGTACTTGCCACTACACTATACTACATCGGTCAGGTACACTGCCTGGTGGGGATTGCAAGCCTCTTGAGATCCCTCGAGAGGTAAAACCTATTGTAAGGTCGCAAAACCACGCATCACATCCACTCAAACATGTCATCCTCCAACTATCCAAAATCAAAACCCTCAAGAGTCGCTAAAATCTCGGTGAGACCAATTTGGAGAAGGAAGCTTGAAACTTGCCATAACCCAACAAATGATGTTGTTCAAACACATAACCAATCATCCATCCCTCACCCTTCATCTCCCTATGATCAATCCCAAAACTTCAATCCTAATCTCATTCACACTCAACCCACCAATGCATCATTAAAAACACTCACCACTCTTGGAACATCCACTTCATCCATATCACCATCTTCATCCACTCAAGATTACCCAAGTTCACAAACATCTCCACCACCAAGAGTGTCACCACCACCTCCTACCAACTCACATGCTACCCCTATGTTGCATGTGCAAACATCCATCCCTCATAACAACAACACTTTACCATCATCACCTTCATCCGAACACTTGAAGTTCATTGAGGAACTCAAGGAAGCTCATAAGCTTAGTGCTCTTCTTGCCCTACACCTAGCCCAAAGAAACTTAGATCAACCCTTGTGTATATTTAGAAGCATCGATGGGTTTGAAGAGTTGCGGAAGGCGTTTCGTTTGAACTTTACTCAGAGGAAGAAGTGCGCCAAGAACCCTGTCGAGCTCGCTAGGGTAAAACAGCGCCAAGGGGAATCCACAAGCGCTTTTATGGAGCGCTTTAAAGACGAATGCATACATGTCAAGGCATGCCCCGAAATACTAAAGATCTCAGGGTTTATGAACGGAATCAATAACCCAGAGCTTATCAAAAAGTTAAATGATAGGGTTCCCCAAACCTTTGATGAACTGATGAAGCGCACGAGGTCCTTCATCCAAGGAGAAGCCGCCGCTGCGGATAGTAAGAAAGGCTACTCAAACTATAGGTCACAAGAGCAGCCAAGGAGACAATCCAATGACCAGAGTAGCAATCGTAACAAAAGCTACCGCAGTCAGGGGGCGGACGAGAGAATGACAAGTATACCCCACTAACGAAGACTCCAAAGGAGATATTTGCGACGGAAGGCGCGAACTTTCCGAGACCCCCACCGATGCGCACCCCAGAAGATCGGCGCGTAGGGAATGGATACTGTGAGTATCATGGACAGAAGGGCCACACAACCAATGAGTGTGTCCAATTGCGCCAATTGATTGAGAAGCTAGTAAAAGAAGGCAGATTGGACCATCTAGTTAAGAACATTAAGGATGGGAAAGACAAACAGAAGACCGGGGGCAAGAAAGAAGCACCTAAAGACAAGGCTGACACAATCTACATGATACAATCATGGCAGCGAAAGACCAGGCAAAAGGTCAGCCAGAAATTTTCTCATGGAAGCGAAATCTCTTTCCCAACCTTAGCTGCGGACAACGCAGAGGCGGAACCACTCACCATTGAGATAAATGCGGGGGGTCACGATATCCACCGCATGTATGTTGATGGAGGGGCATCAGCGGACATAATGTATGAGCATTGTTTCAAGAGATTACGACCTGAGATACAAAGACAGTTAAGCCCAGCCACGACTTCGTTGACTGGCTTCACAGGAGAAAAGATATGGCCCATGGGGCAACTACGACTACTAGTTGCTGTCGGTAATAAGGAACACTCCACGACAACCTGGATGAATTTTATGGTGATCAGATCTCCTTCACCATACAATGGCATTATTGGAAGACCAGGAATTTCGGCAATAAGCGCAGTACCGTCCACAGCACATGGGATGCTCAAATTCCCGGTAGAAGGCGGCATTGTCACCATCTACAATAGCGCTGCGCCACCTAGAGAGTGTAACACGATTACATGCGAGATAACGCACACCCTAGAACAGAGCGCAACTAAAGTATCAAACCTAAAGGTCGCAATTCACCCTGACTACCCGGAGCAAGAAGTATCGATCGGAGGATCGTTGTCTGACAAGGGAAGAGCGGCCGTGTGCGCGCTCTTGCAAAGGAATCTGGATATCTTCGCATGGGAACCAAAGCACATGACAGGTGTGCCACGCTCGATTGCAGAACACAAGCTGAAAATCCGACAAGGATATTCCCCAGTACGGCAGAAAAAGCGCGGCCAGGCTCCAGAGCGCGCAAAAGCCATTCTGGAAGAAGTACACAAACTTGTGGATGCAGGCATCATGCGAGAAGTCTATTACCATGACTGGCTCTCCAATCCAGTAATGGTCAAGAAGAGTGATGGTAGTTGGCGGATGTGTGTAGATTTCACTGATCTCAACAAAGCATGTCCACAGGACTGCTACCCACTACCAGAGATAGACTGGAAGGTAGAATCTTTGTGCGGATATCCCTTTAAATGTTTCTTAGATGCATATAAAGGGTACCACCAAATCCAAATGGCCAAGGAAGACGAGGAAAAAACAGCCTTCCATACAAGCCAAGGTGTCTTTTGTTATACAAAGATGCCTTTTGGCCTGAAGAATGCGGGCGCCACCTACCAGCGATTGGTAGATAATGCATTTGAGAAGCAAGTGGGCCGCAACCTAGAGGTCTATGTGGACGACCTTGTCATAAAAATCCATACTGAAGACGAAGTGGTGCGCGACATTGAAGAAACATTTACAACACTACGAAAGATCAACATGAAGTTAAATCCTAAGAAATGCACTTTTGGCGCTACAGAAGGCATGTTCCTGGGATACTTGATAGAACCAGATGGCATTAAGCCATGCCCAGAAAAAACAGAGGCTGTCATCCAACTCCCTTCACCACGCACGTTGAAAGAAGTTCAGTCTCTGAATGGAAAGCTAGCCGGTTTGAACAGATTCCTGTCCAAATCAGCGGATAAGTCACTTCCTCTCTTTAAAACACTCAAGAAGTGTACAAAAAAGGGAGAATTTTGTTGGACTACGGAAGCGGAAGAGGCTTTCACATAGCTTAAGCAACATATAGTAGCGCTTCCTAAGCTAGCCGCACCCCGACTAGGGGAGGAGTTAATCGTCTACTTATCTGCGACTCATGGAGCGGTCAGCGCAGTGCTACTGACGGATAGGAACTCCGTACAAACACCGGTATATTTTGTAAGCAAAGCACTCAAGAAGACAGAGATTAACTACAGCCCAATGGAGAAGTTGGTCTTGGCGTTAGTATTTGCCGCCAAAAGACTGCGTAGATACTTTCAAGCGCACCCAATAGCGGTGATCACAGACCAACCTATCAAGCAAGTTATCTCTAAACCTGACGCATCGGGGCGATTACAAAAATGGAGTGTGCTGCTAGGCGAGTATAACATCTCTTATAGACCACGCACTGCGGTTAAAGGGCAAATACTAGCAGACTTCATCATCGAAAAACCAGACACCGATGCCGCACCTCCACTGAGCAAGGTAGAACTACAAGAACCATGGGTCCTGTTCACGGATGGATCTTCATGCGTGGATGGGTCGGGCGCTGGCCTTATCCTCACTAATCCAGAAGGAATGGAATTCACTTATGCACTGCGCTTTGAATTCACAGCCACGAACAACGAGGCAGAATATGAAGCCCTAATCGCCGGGTTACGCATTGCAACTCGAATGGGTGTACGCAACCTAGAAGCAAATGTGGACTCCCGATTAGTAGCCAACCATGTGTTGGGCGAATATGTGGCTAAAGAGGATAACATGGTTCAATACCTCGACAAGACCAAGTCACTAATCCAAGGTTTTGACAGGTTTACCATTAAACAAGTTCCTAGAGGTGAAAACAAAAAAGCGGATGCGCTAAGCAAGATCGCATCTACAAGCTTTGCGCACCTGTCAAAACAAGTGTTGGTGGAGATTCTAAAAAACAAATCCATCTCGGAGATGGAGATATCCACGGTAATAGAGGAGGAGAACCCTACGTGGATGACCCCTATTGTAGAATTTATAAGCAAAGGCATATTGCCCCATGAGCAGAAGGACGCTCGACGGATACGGCGCACAGCGCAGAGGTTCGAACTTAGAGATGGTATCCTATATCGGCGCTCATTCCTACAACCATGGCTTCGGTGCGTTGGACCTCTCTAGGCGGATTACGTACTCCGAGAGATCCACGCCGGTTCATGCAGTATGCATTTAGGACCACGGTCCGTAGTAGCACGAGCATTGCGGTCAGGATACTACTGGCCCACTATGCACCGTGATGCGCGCGATGTGATAAAGAAATGCAACGACTACCAAGTTCATAGACCCATCCCGCGCAGACCACAACAAGAGCTAACGCCTATCACTTCCCCATGGCCATTCTATAAGTGGTGTTATCGACATTGCGGGCCCCTTCCTTGTTGCAGCGGGGGGACTGAAATTTCTTATTGTGGCAATAGACTACTTCACTAAGTGGATCGAGGCAAAAGCAGTGGCGACAATCACAGGTAATCAAGTAAAATGATTCGTTTGGGAAAATATTGTATGCCGCTTTGGATTACCTGGGGAAATCGTTTCAGACAACGGAAAACAATTCCGCGATAACCCGTTCAAAGACTGGTGCGCAGAACTGAATATCACACAACACTTCGCGTCAGTTAAACACCCACAAACCAATGGTTTGGTTGAGCGCGCAAATCGTAGTTTGGGCGAAGGAATTAAAGCGCGCCTGGACAAACACAAAGGAAGATGGGTGGATGAATTGTCGCATGTTTTATGGGCGCACCGCACGACAATCAAAGTTAGCAATGGAGACACTCCCTTTTCTCTTGTCTATGGGACAGAAGCTGTCATACCAGCTGAGATTGGAATGCCAACTATCCGTACCGCGGAAGTTAATGTCGCAACTAATGACGACAAACGACGTATAGACTTGGACCTATTGGAAAAAAGGCGTGAACGCGCAGCTATACGTGAAGCAAAAGCCAAGTCAAAAATGAAGGGATATTACGACGCTAAAGTTCGAAGCACCTCATTCAGACCAGGCGACTTTATCTATCGCGCTAACGATGCAAGCCACGCAGAAGATACAGGTAAACTTGGACCGAAGTGGGAAGGACCCTATGAGGTTGTTGAAGCACTAGGTAAAGGCGCGTACAAGCTGTGTGACATGGATGGCCGCGAGCTACAACGCACATGGAATGTTTGCAATCTCAAGAGATGCTATCTTTAGGAAAGGTTACGACCTCACACACGGACACTTCTGCACTTTAGTAAGTGCTTAATAAATATCCGTGTATTTACATTTTGTTTCATTTACGCAAATGTTTTTCTTTTTACAAAAAGTTGCAAGTATTAATTCAATGTCGCGGTTTCTAGCTAATTCCGTGACACATTTCACTTTATTGTTTACATGTTATTTATGTCTCAATATTGTTGTTACTTTAATTTCTGCCTACATGGCGTGCATGCACTTATTAAAACCCACGATGGTAAAAGGATGAGTAAACCTACTAAAAAACTCGTTGAGTAAGAGGGTTGCAAACCCATCAACATCGGATCACGCATCCTTGTTAAACACCTTACTCTCAAGACGTTGGAGTAAGTTCAATGTGTATCCCACGACGGATACACAACAATGCACACTGTGCGCGTTTAACAACTTAGGAGCTAAGACACTTAACTCCTTGATATGCTATTTGCAGTACGCTGCATATAAATCAATAAACTTGTAAATTTTATGAACTTCATACATGATTATGGATTTTTTATAAATTTTCCTAAGTATGTACACAACAAGTTGCTATGTTAGACACAACATAGACGTCTTTTACGCAAAGAAAAAATAACTAAGTACAAACATTATAACCACAATCACATTTGATATAATATGCGTACAATCGTATTTTTCAATATTTTATTGTGGACTATGAGTCCATATACAGTATAGATTCAACATGCACATGTGCAACAAAAAGTGAACCTGTTACAAAACATCACTACATCTAAGCAGCCTATATACTATGTGTGCGCTTAAGCCTCGAACTGCCCACTTGGCACGCCACACTACCAGCCTCTTCAAGCTTCTTCAACAGGTCAACATCCTTGGGTGACACCGTTGGCACGCTAACGGGCACTCCATCAGACCTCGGAATATGGGCCGCACCAAGACCACAAAGGATGGCTTTCCCCTTCACACCCTTCTTCTTCGCAAGCCTCATCTCATGGGCCTCTAGGGACTCTTTCAGAGGAATTTCCTTCTCAAGAGCGAAAGGATTCAGGATATCACGCGGACAAGCAAAGAAAGGTACCTGCAGCTGCGACACATCGGGCTTCAAAAAATAATCAGGTTGTGCCTCAGCGTCATCTGCTGTGTGCCTAGCCAAAGTCAACCCCTCCATAATCACACCTATGGGATAATCCTGGTCGCGCTCCAGTTGAGCAATATGAGGAAGCTCCAAAAGCTTCAACTTCTCCATCGCAGCAACAAGATCATCATAAGTGTTCTCGTTGTAACCTGGTACTTGGGCGGCGGGCACAGTCAAGATCTTGTTCGCACACAGCTCCTCTACAACCTCTGCCTTACCACGCGCCAGCGCACACTGAACAACATCCCCAAAGGAGTCCTTCACCTCTTGAGACTCCAGAGTTTTCAAGGCAGCAAGGCGCAAGCCATGGCTGATAAGCCACCTGTGCTCAGCAACGGTTGACACCAAGTGAGGGTACAACTCTTCATCGTATTTGATGCTGAGCTTGCGCAGCTTGCTCTCCTGTTTCTCCAGCAAACACTCTACAGACTTGCGGAACTCCTCCAAATTAGAGAAGTGCTCATTCTTCCCATTCTCCAAATATTTCAAAACCCAAAGACAAGAAGCCTTGTATTCTTTGAAGTTAGCACGCTCCTGGCTCAATTGGGAAAACAATGATAGCCTCTCATCAGCAAGCTTCTGAGCATACACAGCGGTTGACTCTACTTCCGCCTGAGCAGCAGCTAACTGCGCCTTCAGTAGCTCAATCTCCCCATCCCTTTGCACACTGCTGCTACCTTCACCCACATGCCTAGCCTTGAGCTGTGCAACCAATGAGGCTTGATGCGCAGTAGCCAAGCATAACTCCTCAATCAACTGGTCCGTAGGCACATCTTCAGAAGCCTTTGTCCCAGACCCTTGGACCCCCTACGCAAGATGATCAGTAGGCGAGGGACTCGCCTTGGGTGGCGATTTCCCAGCGCGAGCAGCATCCCCAACAGCTTCAACACTGCATGTAAATGACGAGGGCGCAAGGTTATTATTATTATCTCAGTGCAAAATATAAACAAAAATGTTGACGAAACGAGACTAATTACTTACTTGAGGAGAGGAGTTTCAGTTGTATCCTTCTGCGATGCACTCTCCTCTAATGATGATTGCTCACCAGAGATAAGATGGCGCCTTCTTTTGGACGTACCAGCGCCATCATCCCCAGCAACTGTCTTGCGCTTCACCCCTTGGCCAGCGCCTTCTTGCCCACTTTCAGACATGGCAAACTCCCCACTTTCTGACGAATCAGTCTACGATAGCTCTTCTACATGGATTTGTACCTCAGGAGTGGGAAAACTGCGTAGAGGAGTCGCCTCTAAAACAATTGGGGGTGTATCCTCTGGCTCCTCCTGCACGATCTCCATCGTGCGCCCTGCGGTAGCCTGTAGAACTGGCTCCTCGCCATCTCTCAAAGGGCGCACACCCACAGTCACTTGTTTCGGCCTCTCCAAGCGAACAACACCGAATAGATCCATCTCTGCACAACAAACAACAAACAAACACAAAATGAGTTAGATAAGCTACAAAGGGAAGAACGCTTACAACTAATAAGCGAAGAGGAAGGAAGAGACAAGCACCCACCCCGGCTATTCTCGTCCAAAAAAGTTGGCACTTCCTCCGGACTACCGAAGTAATTGCGACTGATGCCCATGTGCACCAAAAACTCCTCTGGATACGCCTTGATCGGTATGCGATTGGCATTAATCGTCTCCGCATCCTCTGCGCTATACGTTCCGGGGATGGGGCGCTCATCTCTCGGTAATGATTCTTGGGTATAGAACTCAAAAATCCATGGAAAAAATGCACTATCAACCCAAAAGAACTTCTCCCTCCAATTCCTCAGTGCGTCTAACTTTTCCGTATAGCACTGCAGCGGCCCTGCGCGCTTGGAAAAGGATACCCACCCGTTTGACCACGAGGTGTGATAAAACGCGCGGAATAGATGGATTGTGGGTTCAATCGCCAACAGGCGACAATTTACTTCAAAATTGGTTATTTTTGCTGCACCTATACAGTGCAGCTGGGAAATATGAAGACGATAGTGGTTTAGAATATCGCACAAAAATAGGGAAATGGGCACACGTTGGTTAGCAAATTCGAAGAAACGTGTGTATACCCCTACCTTCCCTTGAGGGAAGTTCGCTATTGACGCAGTCGCCACCGGAACGACCGGGTGCAATGCGAGAGGGATGTAATAATCTGAGGTGAACTGATGAAGTTCGTCCTCAGATATATCAGAATTAAAATCGGATAACTGAAGCACCATGGTTAGAATTTAAAGGATTCTGAAGCGCACGCGCTGTTACCTTAGGAGTTGTTGATATCTTGTTCGCTGTTTAAAGTTTTTAACAATGGCGGCAATGGACGATTTTACTGTGATAAGCACAGTGAAATGGAGATGACACTTTATATAGGGTTACAAGATCGCATGGATGATTGACATGTGTCACCCACTTGCTCTAATCGTGTGGCTGGGAGGCCAAAAGGTGAAGCACTTTTTTACCCACCCCTCACGATTTACGAAGGAGATACGGATGTACTTGGACTAGATTAATTATATTGCTAATTTTGGCGGGAAACTTCTCCGCTACGCATTCCGGAATACCCTTTTTGCTACATTTGTTAGTCTAGCATCCGCAGTCGTTACACTACGCATACTAGACTGGGGGGACATGATGACGTATAGTCCGCATTCGGGTCACGAACCCGACCAATGGACGCTACTAACACTTAAGCCCATCACGAATGGGCTCAAGCCCATCACGAATGGGCTATCACGATAACGGTTTGGGCTCACGATGGCCCAAACCCAAAGTTATTTATGGTCTTGATATAGGATATCTCTTATTTATGGGATATGTATCAAGTGACCGGTTTAGGCGGGATACGCCGAGGAGTGAGGAACACGAAACCAACAAGGGTTTCGTTTGTATATAAAAGGTCTCTCGACTCTCATTAAAGGTACGATCAATAACCCTAACTCTTCAACTAAACCCTAAAACCGATTACTTACTCTCACGCCGGATGATAATCGTGGGAGACAATCCCACGATAAGCCTAATGGTGTCTTTTTGTTTTCTTAGTGCGCAGGTCTGAAGCATTAAGATCTAATTGATACGGAAACAAGGAACGCCCAACTTTTGTATCAACAACCCTCATCTAGCTCTCCCACATCACCCCACAACAAAAACCAAGTTGAGAAACATGTCAACAATTGTCCTTGTTGCATCTTTCTTCAACAACAAACCATTGCTCTAAATGAGCACTTTACTTGGATTGAGTATCTTCTCACTAGATCCAATCCAATATCCCTACTTGAACAACATCAAAACTCTCATCCAACATGGTCCACTCCAAACTCTCCACCTCCAATTTCTCCACCATCACACTCTCCAACCTCCATGAACCCAATAATACACCTCCATTAATCCAACATCCTCATTTACCATTCATCCAAGTTTTCATGTCTCAAGCAAGTCAAATGGATTTTTAGGCAAAATAGAATTCTCTAACGAATGTATGCTCTAAGCATAACATATGTTGTAACAATGATAATGACTTTTACATAATCATTTTCTTTTATTAATGAAAGTCTTGTTTTATGTTTTAATATGTGTTTACTATGCTTGTTGATTTTATATATGATATCATGATATATATGCCTGTGCTTCTAATATTTTTTCTTGCAAGTATTCCATATCTCGATTCCTTGGTGCCCTCAAACGAGGGGGAGCACACATCAAGGGGGAGTTCTAGTTCTGACAAATTTTGTTTCTAAGAATTGTCGGCATAACCTTTTTGATTCTACAAAATGGGGGAGAAGTGAATATAAACTCACTAAACACTTGTCCAAAAATAAATTTTTGGATTTAATGAGTTTAGGTTTTGTAATCATCAAAAAGGGGGAGATTGTTGACATAAATAATGCCTAAAAACATTATTAATATTTATTCATATCTCTATATTTTGATGATCACAAAATGTAAACTCATTAAAACATAAACTTATAAAATAAACAAGTACTTAGTTGTAAATATTCACTTCTTCAACTAAAATCACTTAAGGTATGAATGAACTAATGCTTAATCCATTATATGATCAAAGGAACATTTTCTCAATAACCAGATTTTTTATAAAATGTCAAAAACATTTTATATCTTTTAGAAAAACATTTTTGGTAATAAATAAAAAGGTTTAATTCATTATAAATTTATGAATTCAAATTTTTAACCAAAATCAGTAAAAATGTTCCAGAAAAACCTTCCCCACAAAAAGACAAAACTGGGCAACGGTTGGCTTGGGCGGCCCCCTTAATTTTGCTAGGCGGCCCCCTTAAAATTAAGGGGACCGCCCCCCTATTTAAGGGGGTCGGCCACGCTCCAGTAGCTTTCCAGCTGTCCAGTTTTCTGCCTATAAATACCAGCCTTCCCCTGGATTTTTACTCACCTTTTGCACCCCAAACCTTCTGTTCTAAATCTCCTCTAATCCTTGTAAATACTTTCTAAAATCCTTTGATCATATTCTCTTAAGCATTGGTTTCCAAGTGATCCAAGCTTCCACCATCTAAGTGCAAAAGAAGAATACTTCTATCAATCAAGACTAGAAGTATTACAACTTAGTATCATCTTGTTACTCAAGTTGTTTGTTTTGTATACTTTGTAAATCATTCATTCATTTGTGTAAAGTGTGTATATAAGGTGTAAACATAAGTGATTAGGATAGTGTAGTGTGTAAGTAGAAAAGAAGTTGTGTAAGAGGTTGTGGTGTAAAGAAGTAGTGTAGAAGCATAGTGAAGTTGTGAAGTAGTTGCGGTGTGAAGAAGTTGTGAAGCCGTAGCATAGAAGTCGCGAAGCCGTAAGGTAAAGGACGTGAAGTCCTAGTGTTGAAGTCGTGAAGCCGTAGCATAGAAGTTGTGAAGCGGTCGTGTTGAAGTCGTGAAGTTCTAGTCGTGAAGTCCTAGTGTTGAAGTCGTGAAGCCGTAGCATAGAAGTTGTGAAGCGGTCGTGTTGAAGTCGTGAAGTTCTAGTCGTGAAGTCCTAGTGTTGAAGTCGTGAAGCCGTAGCATAGAAGTTGCGAAGCGGTCGTGTTGAAGTCGTGAAGTCCTAGTCGTGAAGTCCTAGAATTCAAGTCGTGAAGCCGTTGCAAATAAGTCGTGAAGAAGTTGTGTTGTGAAGTTGTGAGATTGGTTCTAGCTACGATTAGAACTCGACATTTAGCTTTGTGTCGTTAAACCCGTGTAAGCCAAAGTCGTGTAAGGTTTTCTCCGCCATAAGGGAGCTTATTGAAGTTGTGAAGAAAACTCTCGAGCTAGGTGCTCGGGGAGTGGAGTAGGGCAAGGAAGGTGTCCTTGTAGCCGAACCACTATAAATCTCTCGTGTCTCGGTTAGATCTTTCCATCCCGTAATTATTTCCTTACTTACATCGTCATTACTTTTATACACATAGGCTTATATAATTGTTAGTATTACTTAGAGGTCGACTTCACATAAAGATCAATTTGAAACTCCATTCAAGAAATCAAAACTTTTACAATCAATTTAAAAGAATACATATATAACTAATAATAAGGTTCAAGTTTTATTTTTCATAACAAACTTGAATCTAAGTTTTTAAAAGTAAACTAAGGTTTTATACTAAATTAAAAAGACGTACAACTATTCAACCCCCCTTCTAGTTTTCCACATGCACTATAATTGATGTTGTGTTAAGGCGTTGGTGTCATGAGCTTAGTGCAATAATAAACTGATTTTGACTTTGTATGTTGTACAATAGTCGTTTAAAATATGAAATCTTGTGTGCCCTTGTTATTTAAATAAACTCTATGAACTCACCAACATTTGTGTTGACACTTTTAAGCATGTATCTCAGGTCCATAATGATCGAGGCTGGCACGGAGGAGCATGGATACTCAAGAGGGCTATAAATTTTATTATCATTCGAAGACACATTTAATATAATTTGTAAATCGTGAAACTACTGGGACCTCATTTTTGTAAACTCTGATATTTATATAATTCAAATGATAAATGTTTTAAAAACGAATCCATTTGAGTTCGTTTTCTATTATTATAATTGTTGTGCCGTCGAGTAACACCCAGTCTGAATTCTGCTGCGTTCATGAAATTGGGGGTGTTAAAGCTTCCAGGAGAGAAGTTGAGTTTGTGGTAAACCCGTAAAAGTGATCGTGTTTAGCCTCAATTGAGCATCACTAGTGATAGTCTCATACTCATTCTCTCACTTGAAAAACTTTTATTCCTATTTTTGACTAAGAAAACTTTACGTCGGTTAACTTTGTCTCCCGTTAGGATTACATTTTGAACAAGTAGTAATTAGGATTCTCCTTGTGAGATATGATTAATTGTCTTTATGCTTTCTTAAATACTCAATGATTATTTGCTTAATTTTGAATGCATGTTTATTAGAAAGGTTTTGTTCTAATATTATATCTCATGATATATATCTATGATACATGCTTATATGTGATAAATGTCAATTTAGAATCTTTTAGAACTCGAAATTTGTTAGATCTCATCTAGGGATAACAGTAACAAAGACAACAATATGCAGCGGAATTAATCAAACAACAATTGTTATTGTAACAAGGTTTTCTTCATCATCATCATCTATAACAATTACAAACAAAACTAACAGCCCCAATTCTACTTGATCAAGTGTAAAACGGTTACTCAGCAATAACATGAATTAAACGATCCTTGAGGCTGAACACAAACACATCTAGGCCTTTTTTTACAACCTACACGCCTAGGACACACATACACTTTTCCTGGTGTTCACATCTTGACACACCTAAAGCCTAGACCCTGTATCTCTTTATATAATTGTGACATCTAGGGTTTACAAAGACTCCTAACATTATTCATTAACATTTAAGTCCTTGTAGTTTCATACTTACTTCATTCTTCTTCTATTGTTTTGTATTTATCAACTCAATAAAAATCCCAACAATCTTCCCCTAGTTGATAATTACAAAAAATTCTTCTAGATATTCCATGAATGAAACAATCTTCCCCTTAAGCTCAACTCGTGTGAACTTAAATAACATGTTGTACCACCAAGGATCTACAAGTTGCAAAACTTCTATGTACTTATTCCCTTTTTTTGTCATTATCCACTAGGAGATGCTAAGCAAATTCAACTTTGATTTTGACAACCACAAACCAATATCACACTTCCAATCCAGCCTTCCAATGTCTCAAATTACCCTCCATGAAGAACACCAAAACGCTTACTAAAAATGAATTTGAGGTAGTAGAAACTTAAACCAGCAGTAGTAATAATGATTAGCAGTAGTAGAAACCTTCCCCTCATGTGGTGCATGTAAATGATTAAACACTCTATAATATACTTCCCCTGAAATCTATGTGTTAACCATTTAAAGTAACCATAAGAACTTTTCAAATAACTAACCACCATAGTAACAAACACCATGTAGTACCATCCATGAACGAGCATCAAAAAGCTTACTAAAAATGACTACAATAGTATTTGAGACCAAGCAGTAGTAACTTTGAAGAATAGTTCGAAGGTTTAGCAGTAGCAACCATGTAACAGTAGTAATCTTCCCCTTAACATGATAACTACTTTATCAATCTTTCCAATCATCATCAAAGTCCAAATAAGTGTAACAATATCTGAGATCTTAAACTTTGAAATCAAAAACAAACTTCTGTGTGTGTTATCTGACATCTCCATATAAAAACCTCAACAAAATCGGGTCTTCAATCCACAAAACATACACTACTCCACACTTTAATAAGAACCAAACATTAACTTTTAGTATCAACAAGTAAGGAGCAGTAGTACTAACATTTGATCTTTGAGCATCAGTAAGTATCAATTAACAGTACTAAAATTAAAGTAGCACTACTAAAATTTAAGTAGCAGTACTAAAAACATTCGAGCAGTACTAACTGAATACAAGCAGCAGCATTAACTTCGATACAACTAGCAGTACTATCTTCGAACAGCAGTACTATGTATGTAAGTAGCAGTACTAAAAATATTAGTAACAGTACTAAAAGTTTTAGTAGCAGTACTAACTTAAGAGTGGCAGCAGTAACCAATAAGCGTAGCAATATTAAAAATCAAGTAGGAGTACTAAACTTTAAGTAGGAGTACTAAACATAACCAGTAACTTTATTAAACGTATAGGTACTCTCAGCATTAGTAGCTTTACTCCCACAAATCGTACCCTTACTTAAAAACACTAGTAACCACAATTCTTCATCGTACCATTATCAGTAACATCATTCGAACCAAAAACTGATTGAAACTTGGACGTGTAGCATATACATCACATCACAGCAGAATTTAGAGTTAAACTTAAACGTGCAGCGTTCTGCCCAAACCAATCCAAATCATAAGATCTGAGAAACCCTAGCTGCTTTCTTCCATGAATTATAAACACCAAACAATGTATAACCAACTTCCATAATGAATTAAAACGAGTAAACACGAATTCAGGAAGGTCGATATAATAAAAACCCTAAAAATTTGACTTACTTTAACCTTTTCTGCAGCAGACTTGACGAATTAATATCTTTCAAATGAAGCTCAGATTGAAGATCCCTCCAGTGAGAATATGCCTTGATATATAAAGAACCTTCAGTAAAAATTTCGTTAAGATCCAACAGTTAACGAATGAGATATCGCCTTTTTACCACACCACTGCAGAAAAATACGAACATAAAACCCAAAGTCGATTTTGTTCTTTTTTCATTGAATAATAAACCTTGTAAATCCCTAGATCACGAGCTCGCTGAGCTCTGATACCACCTGATAGAATCGTTGTAAGCTCAGGTTGTTTAGACCTTATATCTAGGATGAATAATAACATGCACAGCGGAATAAATTAAAACATCAATATTATTATAACAAGGTTTCTCATCATTATCTTCTATGATACATGACTACTACAAGCCCCAATTCTACTTAATCAAGTGTAGAACGGTTACTCAACAATAACAGGGATCAAACGATCCTTGAGGCTAAAACTCCAAACCTAGGCGTCTCCTTAGAGAACTTGACTCCTAGACACACACACATTTTCCTGGTGTTTTACATCATGACACACAGAAAACTATACGACCTATATCTCTTTATATAATAGAGATATTAGGTTTACAAAGGATAAGTATTAGGAAATAAACATATCTTCCTAATTTTTACAATTATCTTCTAGGAAATCTTCTGTAATCTTCCATCTTTTGAAGAATTCCTCCTTTGTCTTTTAAGTCCTTCATCTTTCATATGTTTAGTCTTATCAACTCAAATATAATTCCAAACAATCTTCCCCTAGTTGATAATGACAAAACCAAAATAAGCTCGAACTTCCCCTGAAGTTAATATATATGAAAGAAACAAACTTCCCCTTAATCCAACACGTGTGAACTTAAATAACATGTTGTACCACAAGGATCTACAAGTTGCAAAACTTATATGTACTTGTAAGATCAAGGCAATGAATACGTATAGTAATACCATGTAACATGTTTACAAATTGTTGGGTTTTATATTGAGTTGATAATACAAAACAATAAAAGAAGAATGAAGCAAATACGAAACTAAAAGGACTTAAAAGACAAAGCAGGAATTCTACAAGCTATGGAAGATTCTAGAAGATTCCTTAGATGATATTGATAAAAGATTAGGAAAGTATTTGTTTCCTAATACAGTTATGAGTCTTTGTAAACCCTAATATCTCTATTATATAAAGAGACATAGGGCGTATGTTTTTGTGTGCACAAGTAAAGATGTAGTCGACTAGTAAATGTGTGTGTGTCTAGGCGTTTGGTTGTTTGTGTAAACGCCTAGGTTTAGAGTTTGTATTTTAGCCTCAAGGATCTTTTTGTGAGTTTTCTTTTCAGAAAACTATTTGTCCATAAGTAATTGTAAAAACCTTGGACATAAGAAAAATTTGCTTGCAGATTTATCCAAGTTCTTGACCATACCACCAAAAATCATTTTTGAAAAATTATATTTTTGGTTTGTAGCCAAGCAGACTATGGCAGTAGCCACATTGCTGCTAAACTCATTGCAGCCAGTTGTCTTTGGACTAAGACACTGTAAGATGGTATGAATCAAGAATTTCCAATTAGGGGAGAAGGATCCTTTTGAAACTTTTAGAGAATCATTTTTCCTTACATACCCCATCTGTGCAAGGTTTTCAAAAAGTGTAGAATTAGAAAGATTCTCAAATCCATTAGCATCTGGTAGGTTAAGAACTTGCCTAACAGATGTCTTAGTAATGAGAATTTCCTGCCCATCTACTAGAGCATGTATCTGCTCTTCTCTATCAATAGTTTTGACCATTGCAGTAGACCAAAACTGTTTAATTTGGGAAATATATATAGTAGGATTGACTGTTAATGCATACCTTATATGGGTAGCATTAAGAAAATCAATGATTTCAGTAAACCCTTCAGACTCTTTGGGTTTTTGCAAAAATGTAACCATGTTGTGTTGATAGGCAAAAGAAAAAGTCGACATTGTGTAATTTTGAAAAATCGTGTAGGGATTTGCTGGGTTTTGCAATTAAACGATAAAAATAAGTTAGGGTTTAGTTTGAGAGAGGTTTTGATCAGATAAAAACACTTATGTGAATGATTGAAGGATATAACCCCTTAATCGTTCAAAGTTCTAACAGTACCCTGCACTCTCAAACTTAGCAGCAGAAACCTAGCAGCACTAAGTTAGGCCTAGCAGCACTAACTTATGCTTAGCAGCACTAAGTCAGTTTCCACTCCAAACAGCTTATGTATCATCACTCCAACACATTTCTCTGCTTATCCTTCAAAAGATTAGCCCAAAAACACCAAAACACAAACAATAACACAATTCATAATAATTACATCATCTAGTATACTTAGCAGTTTTAAGTATAACTAGCAGCAGTAACACAGCATTTCTAAGTATAACTAGCAACACTAAATATACTTAGCAGCAGAAACAATTTATTGACTTAAATAACAGTGCTAATCCTTACAAAACTTTACAAAAACAAAAAGAGATAAGAGATTTTAAAGATTTAACATTCCAATACTAGCAATCAAAAATTGAAATCTACCTACATCAAAAGCTTTTGTGAGCAAATCTGCAACATTATTGTTAGTATGAATTTTAACTATTTGAAATAATTTCATAACAATCTCTTATAAAATGTCGCCGTATCTCTATATGCTTTGTTTTTTAGTGATAAACAGGATTTCTAATTATGCACATGGTACTGCTATTATTAAAAAATATTTTGGTATGCATAAAATTGTACCCATAATCCAGCAATTGATTCTGAATCCAGAGCACTTGTCCACAGCAACTTGAAGCAGCCACATACTCAGCTTCTGTTGTGGAATTAGCAATCATAGTTTGTTTCTTGCATTGCCATGAAATCAACCTACATCCTAGAAATTGACAACCTCCTGTTGTGGATTTTCTATCCAAGCTTGCTCCAGCATAATCACTATCAGTGTATGCTACCAAATCAAAAGGTGAATCTTTTGGATACCAAAGACCTAATTTAGGTTGACCTTTCAAGTATCTAATTTTTTTTTTCCACAGCATTAAGATGTGAAACTTTTGGTTTGACTTGGTATCTGGCATAGGCACACACTGCAAACATAATATCGGGTCTTGAAGTTGTAAGATACATTAATGAACCAATCATTGATCTATATAAGTGTACATCAACTTCTTCACCATCTTCATCCTTGAGCAAAGGCTTGGAAGTTTCCATTGTTGTCTTTGCAGGCTTCACATCAATAAACCCAAACTTCTTCAAAATGTCAGCCACATACTTATCTTGACTGATAAATATGTCATCCTCCTTTTGCTTGACTTGTAACCCTAAAAAGAATGTGAGTTCTCCCATAGAACTCATCTAAAACCTTTCATGCATCAATTTCTCAAACTCAATGCATAACTTTTTGTTTGTAGATCCGAAGATAATATCATCAACAAAAACTTGAACTAGCAGAATATCATCTTTGTGTCTTCTGATAAACAAGGTCTTATCAATCTTCCCTCTACTAAAACCATTGTCCAATAGGTATGCTGACAATGTATCATACCAAGCTCTAGGAGCTTGATGTAAACCATAAAGTGCTTTTTCTACCTTATATACCTTATCAGGAAAGTCAGGATCTTCAAATCCAGGTGGTTGAGAGACATATACCTCTTCTTCAATTGTCACATAAAGAAAATCACTTTTCACATACATCTGATACACCATAAAATCTTTGTATGAAGAATAAGCCAAGAACAATCTTATAGCTTCAATTCTTGCAATTGGGGCAAAGACTTCATCATAGTCAATCCCTTCTTCTTGATTGTATTCCTAAGCTACCAATCTTGCCTTTTCTAACCACAATGCCTCTTTCATCTTTTTTGCATCTGAAAACCCGTTTAGTACCAATGGCTCTCTTTCCATTTAGCAAATCTACCAGAGTCCAAACTTCTTGTAGCTTGAATTATATAAGCTCTTCCTGCATAGCCTCCACCCAGCTTGGTTCCTGTAATGTTTATGTACATTCTTGGTTTCTATTTGTGATAGAAAACAAGCAAACAAACAGTTTTGAAGGTCTTTATGACTGTTTCTTTGATGAAGGGATCTAGCAAAGAAACCTTGTTCCTTCAAATCTTTTGTCATTCTTCTTGTTTGAACCGCTGACTTCACATCTCCAATGATTTGTTCTTGAGGATGATGCTTATGAATTCTGGTAGTTGGAATAGGACTGACAGGGATAGTATCATCCATGTTGTTTATGTCAGCATCTGCACCAACTTCTTCATCATCAGTATCAGCATAGATATTTTCTAAAGGAGGCATGTTTGGATCAACTGGATATTCATCTTCATCAACAGCAATGCCTTCTTTGTCAGCAGTATTAACAGTTTTATCATTGTTAGTGATGTTAGTGTTGTTACCATCACTAGCAGCATTAACATCTTTAGAACAGCTAACATTATCATCCTGCACTTGTTCTTCAGTTTCTTTTCTTGGAGATTCATCATTCTGTTTTTCTTCCTCACTTGAAGATTTAACACCATCTTCCTTATCATCTTTTGGATCTTCATCTTGATCATCTTTTTGTGAACTCTTTGGAACTTGGGTTGAGATAAATGGATCAGCAGTCCATATGGGTAGCAAGATGTACTTTTGTGCAGATTTTGTCTCCTTTCTAGCTTGTGTACCTGCATCAGTATTAGCTTTTATACCTGCAAACTCATTAGACTGTGTACCTGCAGCAACTGGCTCATAATTCATTGTTTTGGTTAGGGCATCAATATCAAACAGCCAGTCTGGTCCACTACCTGCAACATTAGGTGTACTCTCACTAAACTTAATGTGCAAGTTCTCTTCCACTTTCCTGGTTCTACTATTGAACACTCTAAAAGCTTTGCTATTCAGTGAGTATCCAACAAGGAAACCTTCATCATCCTTGCCATCAAACTTGCCTAAGTGATCTATGGTATTGAGGATAGTAACATGACACCCAAATGGT